>CAXIWF010000931.1:0-22591 GCA_964036045.1 Eutreptiella sp. 'Long Island Sound 2002'
CGCCATAATATTGTCTTTGTCTCACCCCATACTCCTTACTCTCCTAGCTCAGCGATAACACTTACGATCATAAGAACTAAAGCATATATCCAAGCACTCTAGTAGTCACGCATTGTACCCTGTCTTACTGCCGGTGCATTTAAGCAACATAGTTCAGACGTGTCGCTTCGGCACCGACTGCTAGTATGAGAATGCATATACTGAGTATGCGGTGATAGTGGTCACTGGCTCCATGGCCCTCTGATGTACTTTTATAAACAAGAGTCACAAATCCCACAGTATATCTGCTGGAGCAATCTCGACAGCAGTTAGCACAATTTGGACGCGGGGACAGGCACCGCCATTTCAATTTTCTCCTTCTCCATTCCAGTATCGTGATACACCACCTCATATCTTTCGCGATATTATGAGAATCGCAGAGAGAGACGTCTCGAACTTCCCACACACCACTCAGCACGAACGGTTCGTTGTGCTGGAGCAGTCTCCACTGCAGCAGTGGTTCAGTGTAGACGCGGTGACATAAATCGCCATTTCTTTTATTTCTCCTCAAAGTCACATAGTTTTACTTCAAACGCCTCCTAGCTCAAAGCCACGCACAATCACACATCAAAAATGAAACGTCAAACAATGTCGCTTCACCAGTTACATACAGCCGAAGTAAGTGGTGGTGGTGGTGGTAGTGATGTGATGATTGTTAAAGATCGCACGTCGTCTTTACAGAGCACTCTCGCGCAATGTTCCCTTTCATCTCGCACATGCGGATGAAAGTCTCTCGTGCAATATGCCGCATCTGCGAGATGAAAGGGCACATTGCGCGAGAGTGCTCAGTGAAGACGAGTGCGAACACACTGATCACTGCACGAAGTTCCACATAATTATCATATTATAAATTATATTATTATCATTAACTTATTTGGGATGCTGGTTGGTTGGTTGGTTCGGTCGGATATCATATAATATAATATCATCATAATATGATCATAATAAATTATAATATAATAATTTATTATGATCATATTATGATGATATTATATTATATGATATTATATTATAATGATCATAATAAATTATAATATAATAATTTATTATGATCATATTATGATGATATTATGATGATTGTGTGTTTACACGCGTGTGTGAGCACGTGTGTGAGTGTGAGTGAGTGGATATGTAAGTGTGTATGTCGACCTCACATCAAAAGTATATAAAGAGCTGAGCATTAATTTAAGCCCTCTGGATCGAGTAAATTTACTCCATTGGAATAGACTCTGGGACTACTGTATGATTATAAATTTAATCCGAAGCAAAGCCTTTGTGGTGAAAATCATACATACGATTAATAAACCCTTTATTTCCTGAGTAAATAGATAATGTCCTCGCTCCAGTATGCGAATTTAAGATATGGCGACTTAATTGTGCTTGAGGTTCGTCGGTGAAGAAGAGGCTGAAGTTGGCATACTTAGCGCAGAAAATATATCTGATGCTGCATGCAGGTTAGTAGATACAGATGTGATCGGCAGTAATTGCGATGATGCTTGCGATCCCTCAATTCACGATATGACTGCTTTAGACCAGCAATGCCCAAAGAACAAGTCATTGCTTGCTGTGTCGCCCTTTGTACGCCAAGAGAACCGATTCGTGCTTCCACCACAGGACCTGTTTGTGAACGGCATCATGCAGATCGCACCCGGCGAAGGCTTCGAGGCCGCAGGAGAACCCGTCTTCTACGGTTCCAACGTCAAACTCGTGAACATGCGCTCGGGCCAGTTCCTCTGTCTACGCGATAGCAATGTTCTGGAGCTGGTGTCACCGGCGGAGATGAGATTGCTCCATTCTAAAGAGTGCAGCTTCAAGATCAACCCCCGCTACACGCTGCACTCCGAGGGCGAGCACGTAGCCTACGAGGACCTCATCACCCTCAGTCATTTCAGCGGCAAGACCTCTACTGCGCCAGTGAGTCACGTGTTTGTGATGAGCGAGAACTCGTCACGAAAAACGGCTCTGCGGCTGAGCCCCTTCCGCAGCTATGCACCGCGCGATGATGATCAACCTCATGATGTACTCAAGGCTGGTAGCATTATTCAGTTCTACCATAAAGTTCAAAAATCCTTTCTGACAGTAGATATGACTTATGTCGATAAAAACAGCAATTATGGAGAAGGAGAAGGAGGAAAAGAAGAAGCAGGAGGAGGAGGAGGAGGAGGCGTTCAAAATGTGTATCATCTGCAACCGATTTACGAGGTAAAGGCTGTGTTGCGGTTTTCAACTATAATCGACAAGAGCTGTGGCTTCTGGCGCTTGGAAACAGTACCCACTGGCGAGAGTGGGAAGCCCTACCGAGTTGACGGCAACATCAGAGTCGGCAGCAGAATTCGGTTACGACACGTGCTCTACGATAAATACTTGTTAGTTAAGAGAGAGGAAGAGGTCGGGATAGTGGGACGAGTAAATGCAGTGGCGAAGGCCCGATTTCCCCCACACAATACTATATTGATTTGGAATCTTTCCCTGAGGATTCTGATCCAGGTATATCAGCATCAGCATTAGATTGCAGGAGTTTGGGTGATGGAATCGAAGGTAGGGATGCTGTTTTGCTGCACCCCAATCGCAGTCGTAAAGCTAAGCAGCGGAAACGATATGTTGAGCAGCGTGTTGAGTCCATGCTCCAGGCGGCCGAGTTTGATGTATATGCGCTCGCGGGGGGTGGTGGTGGAAGTGGTGGAATTAGTGGAAGTAGTAGTGGGAGCAGTGCTGGCGGTGCTGGCAGTAGTAGCCATGTGGATACCGCATTCGGGGGTACAGGTGCAAGGGGTGGCTCAGGAATGCTAGTCGGGAATGGCACGAATGTTCGTTTGCGTCACGTGCAGACACAGCGCTATCTGACAATCGTGCTAGATGAAGAAGGCAACTTTCCTGTTTTTAGCACATCGTCGTCGGATTTTGACAAAGACGTTTATCAGGTACGTTTCTCATATCGAGCTTTTTACGTGTGGTAATCTCCCATTGCGTAGGGCGCATCTTCTACACACCCACAGAGAGAGAGAGAATCAATTAGCAATATCATTTTTCGCACTCGTATAAAAATTATTTATTTTTATATTTTTTAAATTGTAATTCAAAGTTAACCCTCCTTACCTTGCACGCTTGCACGTTGCAAACATGAGAGAATAGGTCTTGCCTGTTGATATGCCCGAGGTGGAGACGGTCTTTGAGGGCAAGCTTATGAAGCGCTACTTGGAGGAGTTACTGGATCTAATATCCGTACAGCGGCACGAGAGAGATACTCGCATCAAACAGGCAGTTGCAGGCCTACGGTCGCTCATCAGCCCAGACTCGAACAGAGGCATGGGAGGCTTTCTCAGCAAATTGGGTCTGGCTGATGGTGGGAACTTCACGTGCAGTCGGGTCCAGGATGCCTCTGTTACCAAGACGCAAAACACCGCGAATGAGCTAGGGTACGTTCCACTGTTACTCGATTTTGCGTGCGAAGCTTGCAAGCATGCGCCGTCTATGTCCGAGGCTGAAAATGAACTAGCTGGTGCGTCGTATGCAGTTTTGGGCGTTCTGATTAACCAGAACCGGGAGGTGGTGGAAAGCGTGGTTGAGAGTGGAGGGGTGCGTGATATGCTGCGTCACCTGACTTCATTCCATGGGCCAAACACAACGTGGGTTCCACCCTGCTGGAGCTGGTTGACGCCAGTTGCGAAGCGCTTGGTGACGCGACACAGGCTTGTTCCCCTCCTCAGCATGTACCCTTGTTGACGGAGGATGATCTGGTGTTTCTGCTGGATGAGGTGAGTGCAGACCTGGCTATGGGGCGCGTGCCCAACAGCTTCACCTACCAGTTCCTGGCGCGGGGTGCAGACCTGGGGGCAGCTTGCTGCGGGGAAAGCGGGACGCCGAGTTCATCAACCACAGATGCAGACCATGATTTGCAGGCACATCCTCGGCACTCATTCCACTTTTAACCTGACCAGCAACACATTCTCTCCTCGAGGGGCTGGAGCTGGAGCTGGAGCTGCGGCGTCATTGCCTCTACTGACTTCACCGTTTTGGTCGCTGATGACATATCGTACAATCGTGACAAGTGCAGATTCTGAAACCGACGTATCTGAGAGGCGGTTACTTATTTCTACATCCGCTTATGGGCAATTGCGGCCTCAAAACAGCAGAAGTAAGAACCAAAAAAGCCTTAAAACTGCTCCTGGTAAAATTATCAGCCGGTGTATCTTTTACATGCTCAAACGTTGTCTAGAGTCTTTGTATCTTGAGTCGATGTGTTTATGTATTTCAATTTTTTATCATCTAATTAATATGAAATGATCTCCTCCACCCACCCCCAAATCACCCCAATTATGATTGTGCTTTTTTTTACTTTGACTTTGACTTCAATAACCTAAATTTTTAGAAACGTATCAACCTATCCGGCCTGTGAAACTCAACAATCCCGACCAATGTGGACACGGAGAGTTTCAGCGTTCAGTGCGACTGCGTAACCAAATCTCACCTTTTATCGTGGACCCAGTCGATATAATGGACGCTAAGCGACAGGAACTGTTGCACAATGGAGTTAGTGAGGTTCATTTCGACCGGCTTGTACACATTGCAGATATCATCAGCGATGCAGTGACCTGGCGAGAGCTCTCTGAGCTGTGTCCCGCAGAGTCGGAGTTCTACTGCGCTACTCTGGACCTCATCGCCGCCATGTGTGCAGGCCGTAACCAGGTCACGCAATCAGTGGTGCGGCAACTCATACCAGTCGATCACATCCTCCTCGGTATTGATGAGAGAACAAGTGCGATCGAGGCTGAGGGGGGCCGCCAACGTGTTATAGATTCGCTGCGCCCGATCCGCACGGCGCTGTTGAACGTATTGTTCCACTGCTACATCGACAGCGCCATGCTGCCACCCATCCCCATGACTGGGCTAGACTCTGTCATCAGAGACAGCGGAGCAGTACCACGGACGTTGATGCGGAAGCAGAGTCCTGGGATGATGTTTACATCGACGAGGTATTTATTGTGTGTGTGTGTTTTTTTTTGTTTGAAATATAAGCGGCGTAACTGCCCGCCGCTCCTTTTTGAGCTCCCTTTTAAACCTGTATTTGTTGTTTTATTCTATGCCTTCCCGCCCGTCCCCCTTACTTCCCAACCTCCTAACCCCCTCCTTCCCAACCTCCGCTTATCTTTTCCAATAAAACCTCCATACCTCCATATTTAACCTATTTTTTTTGCGTGTTGGCAGTGTCACGGCAAGATCTTCAGCTTGATCTCCCAGCAAGAGGACGACCTCCTGGAGGTGTCTGACGACATGAATGAGGAGGACCTGCTGCATTGCCTGCGCTCCCTTGACGCGCCCAGATACAAAGCCGCATTCACACTGCCTGAGAAGATGCCACTCAACAAGCGCTGCCGAGCTGCCATCCACTACATTCATCAGAGAAAATCCTCGCTCCATTTCAACGATTTAATAGCGGCTGCTCATGAAGCAAACGAGACTAGATCACCACGTGAAGCTGTTCGCTTGGAGCAAACGACAGGTGGACCACATGGATTAGTCAGTTCTACCCCCGCTCCAGATCGAGTTTCAGCGGCTAAGCCTATTGGGCTTACCGATGGGAGTCAGCGACATAACAAACAACAGCAACAGTATAAGCAACATCAACAACAGCGCAATTCGGCTGCGAGCGATATGACACCACCACAGATGCTAAAGTGCCTCCACAGCCTTCGTAACATCCAGAAGAATAATCTGGCAGCCCGCAACACGAAAAGCATGCAGCAGCGGGCACACCTTGAGGCGATCATGTTGTCTTATGTGCGGTCCCAGGCTGCACAAGACTGGCACCACCGTGTGCAAAAACCTTTGCTCGCAATATTTACGGCCCCCAAAGAAGCGAGTCACATCATCAACCCGACACAAAACTTGGCCGGCGCCGTAACTGTAGCACGTGCATTTACTTCAGAGCGTCTTGGACTTGAAGCAGTTGCAGGGACCTTGGGGCAGGTGTGTGACACTGGTCGCGCAGGTACCTCATCACTGGTGCCGCTGGAAGAACAGGAGCTGGAAGATGAAGTTTACTTTGCCCTCGAAGCGCAAGAGATCAAACATAATATCAGTAATGTCCTAGCGCACTTAACACTTCTACGCGCACTGTGAGTCTTAAAAAACAATTGATCAAACCATGATTCAAACTGACAAATTTAAATTGTAAAACATGGTTTTTTTTCTCTATATTATGTTTGTTTTCTCTGTACATTATGTTTGTTTTTTCTGGACATTGTGTTTGTTTTACTAATTTTTCCCTTTTCCCCATTTCCATGTCATTTTCGCCCCGCCCCCCTTGTTTGCAATTCAGTATTCTTCTCAAGTTTTTCGAGCCATCTTATAATGCCAATCCATGGTATGATAACAGCTCTGACGAACCAATCGTACCCATCGATTCCGAGTGTGAAACGACCATCCCAGCATCCGATGATTTCTTTGAAAGTGAAAAATATAACAAGAGCAGTTCTGACTTTCGGTCTGAAGTTGAGTCATTAAAATATCCTTCGCCCGTCCTTCACTCAAAGGTCGCTGAAGTACGCAGTGGCGTTGGTGCCAACGGTCTTTCTTGTGCTGGGGGGCCCGACTATGAACCCGCAACCGTGACTGATAATGGTGCCATATCCACAAGTTTCAATAGTTGGGTCCGGGGTGCACGTTTGTCAATTCCCACGATTCCTACGATTCCTACGATGCCAACAAGTATAACTTCGTCAGTGAAGACAACGAGAGATACGACGAGACAAAGACCGGGTGGTGTCTCGTCAAATAAACAGGCTAACGCGGTGGAAAAAATTGAGCACGAAGCCGATTTGAGGCATAAAGCGCCTTTTTACGATATTGCCTCTGACGACCCGCACTTTCAAATGGTGCCGCATAGGATGGTATGTTTCTTATTAACTAGTTTATCCCATGGGAGAATTTATTTTTTTGTGCTTAACACTTTTATATTTTTTAATGTGATTTTGAATGTCTATTTAAACCCCCATTTTGTAGGCCAACGGCCAGCAGGTTCTCAGGATGGTGATGAAGAGCTATCCACAATCCCATAAAAGTCCACACGCTCTTGTCGGCAGCGACGGATTATACCAACGGCCGAAATCAACAGAAAGCATCGAGAGCACGGGCATTATCCCAGAGATATTGACATGTGTCTTGTCAATCATCCATGACTCTCCGGGAAGTGTCATTGACCCAAAATTCAACCTCGGTGATGACGAAAAAGAACTTGACGCATACTTCCGAAGGTACAACTCAATATGCATAACATTTGTTTGAAAACCAATTTATAACTTTTATTTCCGTCAAACATTTTCCTATCAATATATCCGTATATCCATCCATTTCTATCCTCCTATATTGCTTTGATAGACTATATGGTTTTGAAGCTGCCCACTCATACAGCACAGAGCTTGTGTCTGCTGTGGTGGAGGTTAAGCTAGTTTGTTGCCACATAGCAGCAGTGTGCCTGGAGGTTCTTCACTCCAAGACCGCTTCTGAGATGCACAATGTTTTCTTGCCATTATTCGAGGAAGTAAAACTGAGTAAATTGACACGCGGTGCCATTCGAGGTGATGGATCTCGCCGCGGAAGTAATGCTGTTGCGGCTGCTGCTGCCTCTACCACGGCCACATCTCTGGTAGATTGGGACAAATTGACTCTCTTACCATCTGAGGCAAAGAAGTTTCGTGATTTAACATTCCATGCACTGGCTCGGGATGCATCGTCTCTAGCGCACAACCCCGAGATGATATGGGCGGTGCGTGAGTTGTTCCACGAGGAGACTTTCAAGATCCTGCTGCACCAGGTGTACTTCAACAGTCCCGAGCTGCGCGCAGAGGCGCTGAACCTCATCTTTCGAGTGCACAGCTTCCGCGCAGAGCTAGCGCAATACCTGCTGAAGGAGCTGCAGGAGAGCCGGGTGGAGGATTCCAAGACCATCGCCTACGTCAGCAGACGACGCTCCACTCTTCAGCAAGTGCTCGCAAGGTTCACCTTCATTGACAAGCCTGAATGTGGATCTGGCTCCACCAGCCGTGGTGTCACTGCTGGGGCTAGCAGTGCTTATGATGCTGGCGTCACTGGAGAGGTCATGGATGACATGGACGCGGCGTTCCAGCTGAATTTGTTCAAGCTGAGAAAAGTGATGCTCAATACGGACTTGCGATACGACCACCTTGGAATCGTGAATTACTGTTTCGTGACCCAAGATTTTGGCTCTGAGGAAGATGGTGGAGAGAATGTTGCGAGCATACATCGTGGAAGGTATGGCAGAAACAGTAGCGTCCACCTTGGAGCCTTGTCAGAGAACAAAGGGGAGAAGGAGAAACATGATGGTGATAATGATGATGATGATGAGTCGGCTGAGGCGAAAGAGGGAGAGGAAGGGAGAGCTTGTGATACAAAGCCTACAGATAAGCAGCTCGAAGGGTTGCTGTGTCCTCCATCGCGGAGTAGAGGTGCTTCAGCTTCTCGTCCTTGCCCTCGTGCTGATAACTCACCTGAAGATATTCTTTACAAGCCCCCGCAAAAGCTTAACCAGAAAATGCTAGTCGATGTGGGTATGCACACCATTGTGCTTAACTTCGTCGCCAAGAATTCCACATGGTTCAAGTACTGCATTGATCGACGCCACAGGAAGCAAGTGATGCGTCAGCAAACCCGTACGATGATGCTGAAGTCGTCTGTGCTAAAAGCGTTTACCTTCAAAAAGGCTGGCCGGCAAAGTGGCGGTCTTGGTAGCGACCTTGGAACCCACACCAACAGCATCTCCGATACGAGTTCAAGACTTAGTGGTTCTATCAGGGCCCTGGATTCAGATACCTCCCACACCAGCAGCATCTCCAATCCCGGTTCTAGTCTTGCTGGCACTGGAAACACCCCGATTCCCGACACCCCTGACCCCGATATTACCGATCTCGATACCCTCACGGGAAATCTTTTTTCTGAGGAAGAGAGAGATTACAACGCTGCACTTGCTGCTGCACGCTTGCTGACTACGAAACGACTCGATATCGATGTTGAAGGTCAAGGCTCGGGCGTTTCCCACGGTGTCTCCCACGGTGATTCCCACGGTGATTCCCACGGTGATTCCCACGGTGATTCCCACGGTGTCTCCCACGGTGATTCCAATGCCGCTGCTAGACGTGTTCGTTTTGATGATGCTCGTGGTGTTACTGACATGAACCCTAACCGTGCAGATAGCCACCGCACCGCTCCTTTCATAATAGCAAAGAACCGCAAGTTCTTGGGTACTGCTCCGCGTTTTGAGAACTACGTGCAGGTCTTTGATCTGTGCTTCTTGTTTTTGAGGGCAGTGATCCGCAATAACCCGCAAGTGGCGGTGGTGCTTTCCACCCGACAGGCTCTCGCGCTGGCGATTGACCTTCGACAGTACTGCGCACAGGCAGTCCAGTTCATTATTGATTTGGTGCATTGGAACGCAGAAGCGTTGGCTGTTTTAGATGTAAGATTCTATATCTTGGAAGAATAATATACATTGTATTATTGTGTGTTGGCCGTGCGGGGGGAAGAGGGGATTATCCAAGTGTTTTCTTATCATTTGATTTTTAATGGTGTACCAATTTCTTCATGGTTGCTTGCAGGAACACTACTACCACATTTTACTACACGATGTACGAGATGCTGTATTGAATGATAGCCCCGATTCACCGCTTCCAGTGTCTCAATTTGGACGTACAATCAAGAACTGCAGTCGCTCACTAGAAGTCATCAATGCCATCGCACAATGCAGGCTCGCAATATCTGATAATCGCATCCGGCAGCTTCGAGATTTGCTGGAGTCAGATAGTAGGCTGCTCCCATGTATTATGAGCCTGGGGATAGGGAATGAGTCAATGAGTGAGCGCATTTATTCCGAACAGCATATCTCTACTGATGCTCGCAATATGTGCAATGTATACCACGCCGAGACTGCCAACCCTTGCTCGTCTCGGTTGCCCCAGCATATCCTAGCTGAGCCCTCTCTTGACCGGGAAACATACGATTCAGTATTGAGACCTGCATTCGCCACATTGAACATGCTATCGGACCACAGCTCCCTGCGGCTACACCTTGATGTAATCGCTGTTCTCGGAAGGGCTTCGCTGTGGAACCTTAATATACAGAAGTTTTGCTTGATGTACATTGTCAAGAATCCGAAAGTGATATTCCAGCTGATGATGATTGACAAGCATGAAATCCGACGTGCGTATCTGCTGCTGCTTAGAGGTATTTGGTTCTCGAACTTGCCCAACAGTCCATCTGCGGCGGAGATGCTGACTTCTGACTACAAGCACTATATGCTAGCGCTATTCAGTTCCTTCGTTCAGGACGTTCGTCTGTATGGCTTCATGCAAACTGATCAATCTAATGAGATCAAACATTGCACAGCCCCAGGAATGAGAGATAGCAGTAGTAGTAGCAGTGCACCAGCAAGTACAATTTGGTTTGGCACGCAGACTGAGACACCGAATCATCAATCCAGTGCATCTATCGATCGTAGCACTGTCCCACAGGGTTTGCCTCGGTTCATGGGCCACGCTCGGGTTCTGGAGTCCTACGTCATAGATGTACTGCTTCCCTTTGTTGCTCATTGTGTCGAGACCAAGATTTTACATGTTCTTGACGACATCAACTTTAGTAGCATGAACCCTGATCGCACGATAGATGCTGGCTCCGACTCGTCAACCGTTTCTGTTGCAGAGAGCTTTGGCAACCCTGGTAGTAGTTACACACCTCACAGCCCGCGCATGTCGCATAAACCGACGATACCTTTGATAAAGCGAACGTTCAGCCCTCGCTACGTTCAGCAGGTAATGCAGCACCAAAATCAGCAGCAACAGCCCTCTGGTTCTACTCGGGAGCATTCACAACAGGGAAGTTGGGAACATGAACAACAGATATCTGAGGAATATAATCCGCAACCAACGGGTACGGCACGTTCCCGATCAGATGGTTCTAGTGGCTTACAGCTAGAGCTTCTTGGCTTTGTAGAAGAGCTGGCCATTACCCTCGCACGGGACATTCTCGACTTGGGTTCTGAATCCAGACTGTACGACAGCCGGAGAAAAGTGCTATCACCCGTGCTGCGGAGCCTACTGAAGAGCAAAGAAGCCTTCGCTGCTGCGCGGATTATCATAACCAAAGCCCTGCGCGAGTTGCTGCCTCCTTCTTCTCTCTCGCAGTCTCTGCATGGGCAGGGGGCTCTGCCTCCGAGTATTCGGCGTGCGTCTGCGCACCATCTGCGCTTGCGTCCGCTGCGAGTTAGTGCTGATAAAGACACAGCATCTGCAGCTGCTGGTGCTGGTAGTGGTGATGGTGGTGGTGACCAAACGCTCGTGAAAAACGGCTTGGGGATGGTTCGTGACCAGTCGGTGGAGCAGCACGCGCGCGTAGAGCTGTCCGACAAACTGTCTATTTTCAAGGCTGCGCTTGATGTGCTTGACTCCCACGATCGTGCCGTCAACCCAGCGAAGTACGAGTCGGGTCTCAGCGCTGTACAGCAACAGGGTAACAGCGTCTCGTTCGCAACCTCCATCGCCAATCTGACTAGTCAAGACAGCAACATAACCAAACTGTCAGACGACGAGCAGCACGAGATTCTTAAGTTCAATTGTCTGCAAGAGTTTATCCCGGTTGTAGACAAATTTATCCGAACGCACAGTCAACGTCTGGATCACCTCACGTTACTGAACCAGCCCCGTTTCCTCTACATTGGCGACCGGGAGTTCCCCAACGACCCCGAGGTGCTGGAGGACCCCACCAACTCCGCAGGGCAGGGCAACCTCACCAAGGTGGATGCCGTGCTGAACTCGCTCAACTCCAGGTTCTTCAAGTACACGATGCAGGAGATGTCGAAGTTCGTGGTGAGCTACGCGCGGTACAACGACCCCGAAGGCTACGACGGGATCATCAGCCAGATGCAGGAAGTGAACTATCACCATGGAGAGACGGAGTTTGAGAGAATTGCTGAGTGTGAGTTGAGCATGCTTCCAGTCTGTCTCGCAGACCGAGAGCTACTCGCTGGCTCAAAAAGGCAGGAGAGTATTTTGTCAAGCGTCGATTTGCAGGCATTTTCGGAGTACCATTTCCGACGCTGGTCGCAGCACGGTGGTATGTTTTTGCGTCTGTTGCTTGAACACATGCTCCACTCATTGTCGTGTTTCTATGGAGAAGCACAGATGGATCGTGTTTCCTGCTCCTATGATGACATCAATCGCTGCAACGCGTACTGGCTTAACACTCTGACAAAAGGCGTGTTGAGAAGCAACGTGGCGGAGCTGTCCAAGCAATACAGCGATCAGACTGAGATGTTGATCGCACAGCTGACAATTGAGAACATCCGAGTTATGTACGTCCAGAATGCCTTTGGTGCTCTTGATGCACATTTTGTTCCCGTGAAGATGCTGGGAGTTGGCGTCGACGACTTCAACCGCCGTAGCAGTATTAACACTTGCAGCGTGGAGCTATTGCGCCATATGGCCGTTGACCTGGGAATCGCCCTTATTGAACTGGGTAACCCTATCCTTCAAAACAAAATAATCGCCACAGTCGACAACGACTATCGACTAAAGGACTCGTCGGGAATAAGTCAACACTTCATGCTGTCGCTTAGAATCATGCTGCAGCGCTATGCCCACGACTTCAGCTCCGCCGACGAGCTGAACCCCATCCGCATAGGTCAGGTGCGCAAACTGCTGACATTCATCAGCCTGCTGTGCGAGGGGCACAATGATAAGTCACAGGAGTACTTGGGCAGGTTCGGCGTGGTGCTGGAGGTGGCCTCCTTCGTGCACGATATGAGCAAACTGCTGACCACAGAGATGAAGAAGTGCATGATATCCCCGGGCACAGATTATACTGAGTCAGACGGCCTTGCTGAAAGGCATCTGCCACTGGTACTGGGCCAATACCGTCGTCCTATTATTCGCTGGATCTCCCCACTGTTAGATCCCAATGTTGCTCACTCTTCCTCCTTAATGGAGATCCATAACAGTGGCAGCGGCATTGAAGGCAATGGTAGTGAAGGCAATGGTAAAATAGGTCGCTTTCGTCGGCGCTCAACTCAGCTCCCTTCGTTTTCAACTTCATGCCGCTCCACAGACACAGCAGACCATAACACGAGGAGTAAAAGCAACAAAAGCAACAAAAATAATAGCACATCCAGTGTCTCTCAGAGTAATAGAACCCCTCCTCGTTCGTCAAGTTTCCAGTTCGTTGATATCGACCGTCTCTCCCTGCTGTGCGAGCTTGTACAGACGGGTTACGAGGCACTAGCGGAGTTCTGCCAGGGCCCATGCTTCGCCAACCAGGTTGCTGTTGTGCGTGCAGGCTGCACACGGGATTTCCACGCCTTCTTTGAGTTCTTCGGTGCGTTTCAACTCGTGAGCGAAAGCAATACGCCAACCGGGTCATTTGCTGCTAATTATACTTCTTACCCTTTCTCTGCTGCAGCTCTTAGCAGCGGAGCTGGAGCTTGCGGTGTATCAGTAGAATCATCTCAACCTCTCAGCCCTGTGATCTCCCAGCATGTGACCAAAGACGTGAAGACCTTCATTACTCACGAGGCAGTGCACCCTGTGCCCTATGTTGGACATAGTGTTTGGATTGGAAACGACCCTGTTGCAACTATGCTTATGGTGCGCGGGATCACTATGACTGCTAGAGGTGACTTCGCTGGCATTGGCAGTCTTTCTGTCGACCAGAAGAGTACATGTGTGAAGGATAGAAGCAAGGGCACAGGTTGTGACGTACCCAACACACTGCATAACGTAGGAGAAGGAGGAGGAGGAGGAGGATCAACAAGCTTATGGAACGAATATGAAGCGGAATCGGGATTGTCAGGGATGATGCGTTTTTTCGGCAACAGCCTGCGCAATGCCTTTCCCTCTCGAAGGGTAAAGGTACAGCCTGCGAAGCTACAGCTTGAGATGAACCCGCATAGCGTAGAGAGCTGGATCGAGGAGAAAGCCATCTTTGAATATTACTTGGAAGAAACTGCGCGTGCCCGTGCGCACGGCCGAGCAAACTTAAAGACGCAAGCTCAGTCACCAGCACCATCATCAGGAGCAGGAGCTGCAGCAGCATCAGTTCTGGGCGATCCAGCAATAGCCATAGAGAGCAACTACTACTATAGGATTCGACAGTTTTCGAAAGTTGTATCAGATCTAGAAGCAAGCTGTGTCAAATTTACTGGAAGGTAATCTTTTGCTGCATTTCTTACACGTACTTCATTTATTGCATATCTTACAATCAAATGTACAATTAATGTGGAACCTTCTGGTGTGTTGATTGGCTGATTGATGGACAGTCTACTGGAAGGGTCTGTGATGGACGACAATAAGGAAGTGCCGCGCATCGTGATGGAGTCTCTGGGAGAGGAGAACCTGATCAGCAACATGGCCAACTACTGGGAGCGCTATCTCACCTACGGTCCTCTGACAGCGACGGTGTCGAAGGAGGAGAGCTACGAGTGGAAGATGGCGTTTGCCTACTACGCCCTGGCCATGCGCATCACTGACATGACAGGCGTTGAAAATACCGTTTCGGCGAAAATGAAAGATTGGATCGACAAGACGGAGATAGTTGTGGCATCGGTCAGTAGTGTTGTGTGTTAGACATTTATGCATTGGTTTTTTTTTATCAGTATATAAAATTGCAATTAATTGCTTGTACGAATAATCCTTGCCCTCTTGTTTGCAGAAAATCGCCCGAATAGAAGTTAGGTCACCCGAAGTTGACCATCCCAACGCACTCGTGGTAACTTATTTTCCCATCCCCTCGGAGATTCACACGTACTGGGACACGGCAGAAATACTGGAGCACAGGGGCGAGATTATCTTCCCCAACTCGCCAGGTAAATAAAAATCTTGCGCGCTATCTGTCGTGATATTTTTTACACACTTTTTGTGCTTTTTTTTTCGAAAATGCGTAATCCTTTGAACACTTAATTCTGAATCTTGTTTCTAGATAATCGCACATGATGGTGATGGTGATAATGATTATGTTTATGATGATGATGTTCTTGTTAAAATTAATTTACTAAAAATAATTACAGGCAGGAGAGACGGTGCGGATGAGAAAGTCAAGAGCTTCATCGCGGAGGGACGTAAACTGCTTACCAACCTCAGGCATTTGGAGAGTCTAGATGAGATCTGGGCAACGAAAAACGTTTCTTCCGCTTCCTAGTAGCCCTAGTAAACCACATGAAACACTGGGCGAACCTGAGTTTGATCCTGACGCTCATGATCAATATATGTTTGATTGTTTCTGTAAAGACTGGTGACAACAACAGGGGGTTCGGGGTCAATGGCTCTATCTGGCCGAAGACCGGCTGGCTCGATGTAATCACATGGCTGCTTTGGGTCCAGTTACTCTTGGTCTCCCTCCTCGTTTTCAGCTACAGTGTTATGCGCGGCTGGCTGTACATCAAGCTGGGTGTGCGTGAAAATCCCACCAATGAGTTCACTATCCATGGGTATACATTGTCTCGTTGTGGCTACGTACTGAATCAGATTGGTTTGCTTGGCATAGGAAAAGCTGAACTTACGGGCAAACGTCTGACGTTCTTTCTATGGGGCTCGACTAGCCGCTTATTTTACTTTTTCGGCCGTTCGGAGACAATCTACTACTACTTCCTCCTCTTTAGCGTCATAGCAGCGATATTTCACAACCCCATGTGGATTGCTGTAAACTTGGTAGAGATCCTCCGCCTGTCGAAGCTGATGCAATATGTGACAAGAGCGTTCACGGAAAACATCGATCAAGTGGCTGTGACAGTGCTGCTGGCTGCGGTGCTGCTGTACATGTTCACAGCTGTGGGCTACTCATTTGATTCCATCCGCAACAACTACTACTTTGACGATGTCGGCGATAACACGTGCGACTCGCTGCAGTCGTGCTTCCGTCTGCACTTGGACTACGGCATGCTGCAGGCGATGTTCTGGCATTATCCCGGGTACATCGCATCTGTGGAGGGCGAGATCTTCAACTTCGCATTCACCTTCATCATGCAGATCGTAATCCCGGGCCTCATCAGCGGTATCATCATCGACACGTTCTCGGAGATGCGTGGTAATAAATCTGCTGTTGAAGATGACGTTGCCAACACCTGCTTCATATGTAATGTGGACCGTGAGGACTTTGAAATGGCCAATGTGAGCTTTTCTAAGCATTTGAAGGAGGATCATAACATGTGGAAGTATCTATGGTTCATGATATATCTTGAGGAAAGTGACCCCACAGAGTTCGATGGCATACAGCAGTTCTGCCACAAGATCATCACACAAGATGGGAATTCCACCCGTTGGCTGCCAGTTAAGATGGCCCGCTGTCTCAGCCAGCTTCGTGATAAGTACGACTTGTTCACCATATTCAACAAGGTGACTACGCTGCAGAACCAGGTTGAGAGCATCCAGCCGAACTTGTCGAAGGTGATCAAGGACCGCATCAAGGATCTGTCAGGCACAGTCCACGCGGCGATGAAGAAGATCAGCAAGCAGCAGCAACAGCAGCATCATCAACAGCATCAGCATTATCAGCAGCATCACCAGCAGCACCAGCATCAACAGCAGCACCAGCATCAACAGCAACAGCATCCACTGAAATAATATCAAAATGAACGGCAAGCTATAACAATAACTAATGCTGCGTCAGACTTCTCATAAGGCAGGCGTCGCTTCTAATCTTGAATAGCAAACAAAATACCCTCCGCAGCCCACACTGAAGATAATTTCTGCCACCTAATTAATAATCAAGCTGCGGTGTGTTCGCGTGTTGTAGTGTGTGTTGGTGTGGTGGTGTGTTTTGGTGGTTTGGTGGGCGCGCGAGTTCGTTGCTCTGTATGTGGGAATTAATGTATGTATACGTGTGTGTTTACGTGTGTGTTTACGTGTGTGTTTACGTGTGTGTTTACGTGTGTGTTTACGTGTGCGTTTACGTGTGCGTGTAATTTGATATAATATACTGAAAGGGTAAATTATAAAATAAGGGTAAATAAAAATATTTGTAATTCCGTATCATAATCATCGATTATGCAAGCCGATATGTCATCAACATATCACCAGAAATGATGCTTAAGTCATGTCCCACAATGATCATATTTGAGCCGTTCTGCCGATGGAACTGGTCCGTGAGTGCGTAGATGCCAACTGCGCCTACAACAATGCCAACTGCGCCTACAACAATCCAAGCAGAACGCCCAGCAGCCTCCTACGGCACCAACTCTTCTCCGAACAGCCTCACCGATAGAGCTTCGATCTGCTGTGGCTACAAGGTTGCCTACTACTATAACTCCATAGAAATACCAATTACTTCCACCCACGACACACCCAACTGCTTTTCCTACTCCACTACCAACTGCCGACCCCACATACACCCCTGAGTACTGCCTACGAATACACCAACTGCCGTCCCCACCATACACCCCTGAGTACTGCCTACGAATACACCAACTGCCGACCCCACCATACACCCCTGAGTACTGCCTACGAATACACCAACTGCCGTCCCCACCATACACCCCGCGTGAGTACTGCCTACGAATACACCCAACTGCCGTCCCCACCATACACCCCTGAGTACTGCCTACGAATACACCAACTGCCGTCCCCACCATACACCCCTCAGTACTGCCTACGAATACACCAACTGCCGTCCCCACCATACACCCCTGAGTACTGCCTACGAATACACCAACTGCCGACCCCACCATACACCCCTCAGTACTGCCTACGAATACACCAACTGCCATCCCCACCATACACCCCTGAGTACTGCCTACGAATACACCAACTGCCGTCCCCACCATACACCCCTCAGTACTGCCTACGATTACACCAACTGCCGTCGTTTTTTATGTGTGTGATTGTGCGTGGCTCTGAACTAGGAGGCGGTTGAAGTAAAAATATTTTACTTGGAGGAGAAGTAAATGAAATTGCGATTAATGTCACCACGTCCACACTGAACCACTGCTGCAGTGGAGACTGCTTCAGCACGACGAACAGTTCATGCTGAGTGGTGTGTGGCTCTTGTATAGATTATGCGTCAGAGGGCATGAAGCCAGTGTAACCACGACCATCATATCCAATATACCTGCACTGGGGACCAAAGCGTCACCTAAACTGGGTTGCTTTATGTATCTAATTTTACGCAAAAGAAGCACCGATACATGTTAAATGTGTTCCACAGACGTTGATGCGTGTTGGCGAAGGATTTGTAAACTGTAAAAAAACCACAGTTACAACTTAAATATGGTTTTAAACCAAACTTACGTATGTCTTTATGTTGCGTCCGCACGGGACTGTTGTCGCCACTGAATATTCAATAGATTTTTACTGCGTTAATAATTAAAAGGTACTCATGATAATATGTAAGGCAGTGTCGATTAACAACATATAATAGTTGTAATATTTGCTGGTTGAATCGGTGGTTGCTGCAGTTATTGCTTATTTTGTTCCTCTTGCTTTTGTTGGTGCATATTACTCACCAGCTCCCTCAAGAGCTGCCCCAATTGAACTTGCTCCTTGGCTATCTCTAGCACCATTGCTTCAAGCCGGTTGATCGCAGCCCGATCACTGGAAATCGGCTGAGGTACATTGGTAGCTTCGCTAATGCTAGACCTGCCGTCTATGCTACTGGTACCACTACCAGCTGTATCTACTGGGGCTGCTACTGCAGCCGCTGCTGACCCAACTATGGTAGCACCGCCGCCAGCAGTGATTTCGTTCAAACGGAAACCCCCCGAAGCCGACGGTGAGACCGAAGTCGATGCCGCAGAGGCGGAATACATATGGGTCCCTTCTTGCCCAGCTTTGGTGTTGTCCGACATGGTTTCAGATTTTTTGCGATAGAACACGACAGCATGGCAGTTTCGATCGCCTTTACTAAGCGTTCCCTAAAAAGTGACAGATAGGTACCAAAAAAATATAAGCTCCAAACCTTTAAAGAAAACTATTAAATACGCAGTAATAATGGAAACGAAAACTAAACCTGTAAAGGTAAAAAAAACTATTAAATATGTCATGTAAAGGTAACGTGGTGATGATGGAAACGACAAATAAAAGGTGTAGTAGTGGTTAATAAGCTATTAAATAATAAAAAAACTCGGAACTCTCTGTGATATAAGTACCTCCATTTCTGTGATAATCCGTGCTTGTTCGAGTTTCCACTGGGCGAGTCCCCTGGCCTTTACAGTGGCGTAGCTGTCGCCCATGAAAGCGATGAGCAAGTTCAGCAGCAGCACCGACACGATCAGCATGTACAGACAGGACATCAGCAGCCCTAACCAACGCAACGCTGAGCCATCAAACTGCGATGCCTCGAATTGACCAATCCTGATTTTAAAAACCGCGTGTGTGTACGTGTGTGTGAGTGTGGGGGAGGGGAAAGGTTAAACTGTCATCATAAGGGTAAATATTTAATCTGGGGTAAATGATACATAGCTTACATAAACGAAAACGAGTAAAGAAAAGAGTTCGGAAGTTGGGAGAAATCTGAATCAGGGTTGCCGTCGGCGATTAGCCAGAATGCCTGTGAAAAGCCGGTTAGCACTACAAGTAGCACGAAGCCCAAATAGCGGATGTCTTTGACGATCTGCAGCACCATAGCAACCATGGGACCGGTACTCTCAAAAGCACGCATGAAGTACAAGAGACGGGACCAGACGAAGACCGTGGTGACGCTGAGGATGATGCGAGAGGCGAGTGTCTCTCTCCAGTAGACTAGGCGCAGAACGCTGCCGGATATGCCCCCGAAGTTCACCACCCCGTCGATCATGTTCCAGGCGCGGCTCGACTGGTTCTGGATGTAGTCGTCTGTGTCCAGGTAGAGCTGATGCGCCTCGATCACCATGAAGTAAAAGTTGAAGGCTAAAAGTACGCATATGATGATGAAAGAGGGCAGGTAGTAAGTATCGTGCACAAACTCAAAGGTGAGGGTTGACACGGTATACATTGCTACATATGCGCAGTAGATCCCCGTGTTCCAAAGGTGCGCTTTCAGCCCGAATGCACGCCAGGCGAAACTTAGAGCGAGCTGCCCGGCCTCAGAGTTAAATATCTCCACGCTCTCCAGTCGCTCACAGGTAGAGGCGAAGGCCTTGAGCATCTCGATGTGCGCCGCACTCTGCAGCGGGAGGTACCAGAAGCTCTGGTGCTGCTGCTGGTTGCGAGCTGCCCTCACATGGAACCGCACCTCCGCTGTCGTGCCGTCTCCATCATCAATATCATCATCGCTTGATGAGGCTCCATCCATAAAATCATCCCCGATTCCCACGATTGAAAAGCCAAGAAAACTACGCCCTCCTTGGAAAAATGTTGGCAGTGGGATATTTGTACCTTCCTCGCCATCACCATCACCACCAGCATCACCATCATCACGCTTGCGCTTGATGGTTGATTTCTCGCGAGATTTTGTTGCAGAGCTAACAATGGCAGGACTACTTTGTTGATAACGTAACTGCGATGAAGCACGAGATATAGTTACCTCATCTATGTCCACTTTGGGTACCCCAGATCCAGTCCCAGCCTCAGCACCAGCGCGACGCCCAGTTGAAGTTGGTGACACCTTCACATCGTTAGTCCAGGAACGACTGAAATTCCATCTAATAGGTAAAAAACCAAAACCCCGTTTCTCGTCGCTATGTCTTCCGTCTAGGCGTCGTTGCGAGAGTGAGGGTTTGCCCAGAGATGCGGCATCATCATTTCCATGGCGGATGTGCGGGATAACCCCACCATTACTACCACCACTACCACCACCACTACCACCACCACCACCACCACCACCACCACCACCATCCCGATCTTCCACATCCTTTCCCCTACCAGCCATTCGCCGCAATATTCGCGCTGCTATTCGATGTTTTCTTGTGGTTTTATGCACTTTCATCTGTATACATTTGTGGCTGGAATTCATATAGAGAAAGCGATCACCGTCTAAAATCGATAGTAACCCATTTTCCCATCTTCTCCCTTCTCTTCCTCTTCCTCCCCCTCCTCGCCCCGATGTTCTGTTCATATCCATACTCTCACCCCCGCTGCCGTAAGCACTGCGCTGCCTAAGCTGACTGCCTGACGTGGGCACCACTGGCATGAGACGCACACTACACACCAGACGCTCGAAGTCTTTGGGATGATCCTCCGCTAGGTACAGCATGTCGTCGATGGAGATCTGCGCAGCCCGCCCGCTCTCTAGCGAGCCAGATGCAGAGGCAGCAGAGGCAGCAGAGGCAGCAGAGGAGGCAGGGTCAGAGGAAGAGCCCGTGAAACTCTGAAGCCGCGATAATCCAATCGAGTTGTTACGACCACCAGGAGCACCAAAAGCAGCGGCGGCCGAGGAAGCTGTGGCGGTGGCTGAGAAAGCCAGTGCCCGCGCGGGGGCTTCCGTATAATAATTGCACCAGCAGTTCACGATCGTGTGCACTGCTACTCGATCATCTAGGTCCAGAGCAACACGTAGCAAACTCTCTGCTTCGCCTTGATCGTCATCGCTATCATCATCATTCCGCATAGCATTCATGTCACTGCTGTTTGCGCCGGCACCAATATTACTATCGGTTTTAAATATACCATTAGCATTCGCCGCAGCGACGGCAGCAGCAGCAGCGGCGGCGGCGGATGCGAGCGCTTTGGCACTGGCTGCACCCTCGTAGATAAACGAGCCTCCCTCCACTGTGGGTAGAGAGCCGTCGGAATTTGCTTCTCCACCCCCAACTCTTCTATGCAGTGTGCTGGTGCGCGGCCTGGCAGGTCTAGAACCAACCTCACCTCCTCTTGTGGTTGCTGCTTTCAAAGGTGCGGTACCACCCTTAGCGTCGCCAACGGTGGGGGAGGAGTTAGAGGAAGAGAAAGAGGAAGAGAACATGGTGGGCATATTAGTCTTCACCAATGCAGTGGGAGAGAAGGGCAGGAACTCCATCAGAAAATCAGTGCGGCCAATTCGAAGCGCCTACACCACAAATCATAACCCATACAAACAATAGCAGCAATATATGCAATAAAAGTTCGCGTTATTTCATTCCTCGGAAGGTGTAAACTAACTCATATTGACCAAAAATTAAACAAAAGATGAGCTGCGTGGAAGTAGTTGAAATAGAAGATGGGAATAATGTATTGAATCGTCACATCCATAATTTAAATAAAAGAGCAGTGAACTTTTAACTATACATGCTTGCATACGATTATAGCTGCGCTTACTTGCTTACCCGAAAAAATAAATGGAAATAATGCCCGAAAAAACGATCGTGTCCCTCAACTGACGCAAGGTGGGCAATACGCGGCCAGCGAGTGTCATTTCTGCCACTGGACTCTGAGTCCTTAAATATATGGCTATTCTTGCCTTGCCAGTCAAAAGAAAATAACTTGAAAATGCGAACAAAGCAAACCAAAAATAACATACCAGGCGGAGGGGAGGCGGAGGGGGAGGCGGAGGGGGAGGCGGGGGGGGAGGCGGAGGGGGGAGGCGGAGGGGAGGCGGAGGGGAGGCGGAGGGGAGGCGGAGGGGAGGCGGAGGGGGGAGGGCGGAGGGGAGGCGGAGGGGAGGCGGAGGG
>CAXIWF010000932.1:0-35144 GCA_964036045.1 Eutreptiella sp. 'Long Island Sound 2002'
GTATCGACCAGCAGAGCCAAGCAGGGAAGTGGAGCTGCTTATACGCAGGGTCTCCTCTTCAAGCACGCGCAAGATATCCAGGCGTGCTTGGCGCACACTCATCTCGGAGTTGCCCTCGATAAGCAGGTGCAGGCGGCGTTCAGAGCCCTCGATTTTACGTCCTGCCGGGATGAACTGCCCGCGGGAGATGATGGCGACACCAGTGCGCTCCGTGATGTCATCCAGCGCATTCTTGTTCGCGATCTTGCGTCGAGCCTGAAGAAGTATCGCAGGGGAGGGAGTGCAGCGGAGAGTGGGGGAGTGTGAGGGGGAGGGGCGCGATTGTAAGAGAGGGAAAGGTGTTACGGTGAGTAAGATGAGCGTGGAAATAAAAGAAGAAAATGAACAACCATTATCAATCGACGATATCCAGGACATCAAAGAGCAATACAGAGGTGCAATACAGGACATTAAAAACGTAAATGATGAGAGGTGCAGAATAGGAAGCACGGCGCACCTGAGGTGGGTAATCATTGATGTCGAGCTCTTCTGCATAGTAGTCCTTTGCTGGCGTCGCGCTAGATCCAGCAGCACCCGCTGCTGCTACAGCCGCACCCTCACCCGCTCCTCCTCCACCACCACCACCTGAAGAGTACGACTTGATTCCAGAAGAACGCTCCAGCTGTTGCGCCAACTGGCGAGCCTTGGCCAATGCGGCTTGCTTGTCCACCGTCACTGCTCCACCTCCCGTGCCGGTGCTAGAAGCCACAGCAGCAGCAACACCGGTCTTGGCGGCTATCTGCGCAGCCATGGCCTTGGCCCGCTCTAATGGGGTCATATTTGAAGTGATCACCGGAACTGCCGCCGCCGCCGCCCCAGCAGCAGCACTACTGCCATTACTATTTCCAGTCCCATTGGGTCCAGCAGCGCCACTACTTGCACTACTGCCACCGAGCGCCCCGCCGCCAGCAGCAGCTCCACCTTCATCGTCATCGCCACCTTCATCGTCTGCATCGTCCCCATCGTCCTCGACATCTGCCGGCGCCATTATGCCCTGCTCTATGGCGTAAGCCTTGCGCTGCATGGAGGCCACCTTCTGCGCCTCACTCTGCTCCGACGCATCGAACGTGAACCCCTTGGTGCGGTCGAAGCCATTGCTGCTCCAGTGCGCTTCAGGGAACCCCGGCCTTGTTGAGCACTTTAATCATGATTGGCGCGTACTGCTCTTCCTTCTGTGAGAGAAACGTGTAGGCCGTGCCTTTCCTGCCGGCACGGCCAGTGCGACCCACTCGATGCACATACTCCTCGAGGTGGTTGGGACAGTTGAAGTTCACAACGCAGACAATGTCCGGCACGTCAAGACCGCGCCCAGCCACAGAGGTAGCAATCATTACAGTCTTGATGCCGGTCTTGAACTCGTGCAGCGTGTGGTCCCTGTCCACCTGGTCCTTGCCTCCATGCAGTGACAGACAGGGGTAGCCCAGCTTGAGGAGGTCCTGAAAGAGCTGATCACACTTCTCCTGCTTGTCCACGAAAACAAGCACGCTGCCCTTCTCGTACCAGATGCCCAGCAGCTGCAGCAGACGCAAGAACTTCTCGTCCTCTTCGTGTACTTCAATCACCTGCGTGATGTCTTTGTTCACAGTGCTGCGTTCGCCCACCACGATCTCCAGCGGAAGCCGCAACACAGTCTTAGCCAGTTTCTCAATTTGTTTTGGGAACGTCGCTGAGAATAATACAGTCTGTCGATCTGGCCGCACGTTTTGGATTATCATCTTTATCTGTGGCTCGAAACCCATGTCAAACATCCTGCATTATATCATAGATATTGTGAGTAAGTTTCGAATAAACCCATGTCAAACATCCTGCATTATATCATAGATATTGTGAGTAAGTTTCGAATAAACCCATGTCAAACATCCTGCATTATATCATAGATATTGTGAGTAAGTTTCGAATAAACCCATGTCAAACATCCTGCATTATATCATAGATATTGTGAGTAAGTTTCGAATAAACCCATGCCAAACATCCTGCATTATATCATAGATATTGTGAGTAAGTTTCGAATAAACCCATGTCAAACATCCTGCATTATATCATAGATATTGTGAGTAAGTTTCGAATAAACCCATGTCAAACATCCTGCATTATATCATAGATATTGTGAGTAAGTTTCGAATAAACCCATGTCAAACATCCTGCATTATATCATAGATATTGTGAGTAAGTTTCGAATATACATATATAAAAGCAAAAATATTAAAAGACTAGGGACATACTGGTGCAGTGATGAACCAAGCAATAGTAATCAGAATAGCATAAAATATTTTAAATCACAGATCCATGCTCTATTTAGCGGGTTGCGGGTAGTTAGTTGCAGATGTTACCTGTCAGCTTCGTCCATAACAACCATGGTGACTCTGCGCAGGGACACGAGCTTGCCGGCCTGCATGCAGAGAATGTCAATCATGCGGCCCGGAGTGCACACAACGATCTCTGACCCACGCTTCAGGTCTGCGATCTGTTCCGCCACGCCCGCACCGCCTGCAGCATTGTGGCACGCAATTATATAGACATATACACATGAAAATGCGAATGCGAATGCAACCATCGATCCCCAGCCCATAACATCTAAATCTTAAGAGCTATTTCAATGAGCAAGCTAGAACATGGCACAACAGCAAGATATCATGCTCAGGACAAAGGTAGATATGACATATTGAAACAATAATAGTGATCCTCTCTCTTCATCGTACGTACCGTATATACATGCCACTCGAAGTCCGAGCGGCTTAGTGAACTTCTTGGCCTCATGGTAGATCTGGAACGCTAGCTCTCTCGCGGGCGCCATGATCAGGCCAATAGGACCCTCGCCATCCAGCAGCGGCGGCTGGTCCATGATGTGCCGCAGCATGGGCAGCAGGAACGCCAATGTCTTGCCAGACCCCGTCTTGGCCACACCAATCACGTCCCTGCCGCACATGATGGCCGGAATTGCCTGCTTCTGGATAGGAAAAGGCGCCTTCAGCTTGAGGTTGGTCACGGTCTGCAGGATGCGATCCGACAGGCCGCACTGCTCCCAGTTGCTAACGGGTGCCGGGCAGCCCCGACCGCGCACCTTGATGTGTAGATCCTCCCGAATCTCCCCCACCTCCTCCTCGCTCAGCTTGCTCAGCGCGCGCGGCACGATGTACAAGTTCTTGCGGAACGGAGCGTACTCGATTTTGGCATGGTCCACCTCCTTCAGCATCTTCCCACGTCGGGCTTCTTCCAGGATCTCCAGCGCAGATCTCTTGCCCGTGTCTACCTCGTGCTCCTCAATCATGTCGCCCTCGCCGGCGAACACACGCCCGAGCTGCGCACCGCTCCGCTCTGCCTTCTTCTCTTCCTTGTCCCTGTCAATCCCTGCAGAAGACGACGCGGACGAAGAGGACGAGACTGCCCCTGCTGCTTTGCTGGCGCTCTTGGCAGCAGCTGTAGCGGCAGCCTTCTCTTCAATTTTGCGCAATCGATCGCGCATTTGATCTTCTTCCTCGCGCGCCTTCCGCAACGCTATCAAGAACTCTTGCTTTTCTCGCTCTTGCCGCTCCTCCCATTCGGCCTCACTCTCACCCTCTCGTCGTCCACCGAACCCTTCATCTTCTTCCTCATCGTCGGTACCTGTCATCACCCACGTGCGGCTACCACCCACGGGAGTAGAGGTGTACAGGGCCCTGGATCCCTGCTCCCCCACCCCTGCGTCACTCTCCCAGCCCCTGTTGAGCGTGTCTAGATCCATCTCACTCTCTTCACCAGCCGTGTCACCAGCACCAGTGTTATACCCAGCACCGGCAGTATTGCCTTTATCGTCCGCTTTGGATGACTTCTGCTCCGATGAAGATTCTTCGATGCTGTGCATCCCAGCCATGATCTCTTCGAAAGTAATAACATTGGGCTTACTGGTGCCAGCAGCTGCAGCAGAGGCAGCGGCAGAGGCAGCGACTCGGTCAACATCACCAGCACTGACTCCTGCTGCGATTCGGGCTTCCGCCTCGGGCAAGTCTTTCTGCACAGCCACATCGCCACCATCATATAGACTTGACATGAACGCCTCCAGTGGATCCACATCTTCATCCTCATCAGCCGCACCTCCCCCTGCAGCAACCGGAAAAGCACCCGACGACGACGATCCGGATAAGGAGCCATTTAATCCACTTTTATCGCCGTCTAGTTTACTGACAGTCGCAGCAGAGAATCCGCTGCTGCTACTACTCGCTACAGTTCCAGGCTTCGAGCTGTCATCCCATTTCGAGGCCCGCAACCGATTCGCCCTTCTCTTCACCCCTAAGCCACCAATAGTTCCACTTGATCCTCCTATTATACCAATGGACGTCTTTGCTGGTGTCGCCGCCTGCGCCAAAGTTGATGCAGTCGTGGAAGCATTGGCAGGATCAGCAGCTCGTCCTTGAGTGACCGAACCGGCATGACTGACGGCACTACCCACGTTACTACCACCAGCTTCTTCTCCGCCATTAGAGGATTCTGCAAGCTGTTCTTTCTTTGCTTTAGCCTCCTGCCAAGCCTTGAGGCGTTCGCGGCGCTTCCGCATCTCCTCTTCTTTGTTTTTAGGGGCAGCTGCTACTGCAGTGCTGGTACCCACTGCATTTCCACTACTGCTTGTCCCAGTAGAGGGGCCAGGATCATTGCTGCGGGCCTAAACAATCAAATTAAAAGTCAAAGAAAATATGTATTAGATATTAGAGTTTGACTGCAGAACGTATAGAGTGAGTGTGAAAATGTTCCTAATCTACCTCAACTGCAACGGCTCCGCCACCTTCGGTCAGCGAGTCGGATCTGGACCGAGAACGCTTCCTTTTACCCCCTTCCATCTAAAACCTTAATATAAACTACCAAGAAGTCACAACTCAATGTGATTCTATCGATTTTAATTTATATTGTGTATCTCTGCTGGTATGTATCTTAAATTATCTTTAGGTTTGAATTTAGCATAAAACATTGAGCCATGCAGTGAACTCCTGGAACTACAAACAACTTCGAGTGGTCAGCAAATTTCGAACCCCGCGACCATGGAAATGCTATAAAACCCATCTTCGGGGAAAACTTTTTGTGGAGTTTTCGGAGCTAATTACGTACGTACTGTACGTATGTAGCTAAACTATGTGGCAAATATAAAGGGTGTTTCAACCCAAACAGCGATGACTATAACTTTTTTTCTAGAACGAATTGGCACTTGCTTCAGTTAGTCGTCTTGTTCAGTTTCGTATTATCTAACGATCACTACATGGACATCCCTTATTTGAACTTAAATAAGAAGTTATTAGAGTAACAAGAAGTTATTGGAGTAACAAAAAAAAGGCGGTGGTGATGGAGGAGCCGATAATGAGATAAAAACTCTTTCTCTTCTCTCCTGTGAGTCGCGAGAGGAGACGTTATAGAAAAAAAGCGAATTTTTTGGAGTGAATACCCCTTTACGGTAAATTTTCGAACATGTAGTATACAAAAGTTTATTTACAGGCAACACAGCAGAAATAACTTAATTCGCTCCCTAAGTATACTCCTCAGGAGGCTATAGCCGACAGACAGCGGAGGCGGCAACCCCAGTAAAGCACGAGTAGCAGCTGAAGCGGGTATAGGCTGCTTGGCTGCTGCTGGTGTGTTCTAATAGGCTCGGTACCTATAAGTGGCTATATAATACAAAGTAGATAAATATGGGGAATAAATCTACACTTCAATACCGAGCGATATCATACTATAGCGTAAATACGACAGACGGGACATCCTTGCAGTTCAACCCGTATCTTATCAATACTAACTGTAGCACAGCACTTTCATAAGGGTGGGGAATCAATAGGCGTGGGTACAGTGCGTATAGAAAGCTCAGAACTCAGCGAGCCACTGCTCCAGCTCCTCGTCATCGTAGTCTGCCAGTCGCTGTATCTCCGCCATGTCCAGACTGTCTGCGTCCACCAGCGGTTGCTGCTGCGCGGCGCTAGCCTCCTTGGCAGTGAGGGTGCCGCCGCGGAGGGCGCGCTGCCTGCGGATCAGGTCTAGGCTGAACCTACCGATCATCGTCGGTCCACTGCCCAACACCTACAGCAAGTGTGAATAGCCGAAATGTGATACAACATGATAAGATGAAATTTTGAGTCGGTTTATTCTCCATAGATATGTGTGCAGTGCGCGCGTAAATATTCATCGCATGGTATCGATTCAATTTGGTATCATCAATCTTGTAAGCAAGCATTGCTTATGATATCTTTCGCTCATAATCGCTCACCTTTTCAAGCTGCTTTTCATTCTCTCTAACGGCTTTGATCTTCTTCTTGTGCAGATCAATGGCTTCCTGGTACTGGTCTTGCATGGACTCCTTCAGCTTGGCTGAGATTTCCTGGTGCAACTCCGTGTCGATCACTGTCTTCTTGTGTGTGTCTGTGCCCCCCGCGGCGCACCAGGAGATGGGCACGGTGCGGGAAAAAGTCTGCGCGTGCTTCTCGTCACCTGCCTCGGCAGATCCGTTTAAGTGCGACAGATGCAGCTGTATCTGGGGCGACTTCAACTGAGCAAGCAAGCGCTCCTGGTTGTTCTGCCGCTTAGAGATGAGCCTTGGGTCGCTAGGCTTCTCGAGCGGTGGCCGCAGGTATGTTCTTGCCAGACTGTGGTTCACCTTCGGGTCCTCAGCGAACTCCTCTACGGCAGTCTTGCTCAGCACCGCGTCACTGCCTTCTTCTGAGGGGATCCCGCCCAACTGAGTGCTGGCACCTCCAAAACTGCTGGCTTCATCGAATGGGGTTGCTACTCTGGAGAGGGGGGTCATGGCTCGAGCAGAGGGGAAACCCATCGTCCGAGAGGGAGACCCGATTGCTCCCGCTCCCCCCTTAGTGCTGTTGGGAGTGAGATGGCGCTGCGATCGAGATTTTAGCATCCCTGCTGCTGTTGCCATGCTGGGGACACGGCTTAGAGAAGCCAGGCTGCGACTGCTCTTCTGATCTCGCAGCATCTGCCAGCGACCAGCGCTGCGCCCTTGGCGCTGACTGCTATTGTTAACTCTACCGAACCCAGCAATACCCACCAGTGCGGCCAGCGCCACTGCAGTCAACTTCCCGTTCGCGTCAAATTCGGTTGCCTTGGCGGGCTTGAGTTTAGCAGGGGTGGGGAAGTCAGGCTCATATCCGCTTTCGAAGTCGGGGCGCTGGTCGGAGAGAAAGCCCCCCTTGAGGTGCCCCTTTGCTACATGGGGTCTGGAAAACCCCGCGGTGGCTGCATGTGCCGCGTCAGGTTCATAATAATAGTCGTTGCAGGAAATAGCCCCCGAGCTAGCGTTGCTGGCTTTGGTCTTGCCGCTGAGCCCGCCGTGTGCTCTGCCCACAGAGGAAGATGCGGCTGACTGACTGCTGGAAAGACTGCGCCCTGCCAAACTACCCGCTTCCCCTGCGGTATCCTGAGTGTCCACTGTGAAGGTGACTGCGATGTTGGGGTTAGTCTGTGAGTGCGTAGGTGACCCCTTAGAGGGGCCGAACCCCCTCCTGGCACCTGCCCCCTGAGGGCTGAATGGGTCGGGCGTTGTGGTGACTTGCACCACAGGAATGGCGCTGTCCAGGTTATCCAGCAGACCATCGCGATCAACCTCATCATCAGAACTACTGGTGGGCAACAGCTGCATCGTGCGGGTCCCCTTGGGCCCCTTAAGGGCCATGGGGATGGGGAAGCTCTCGCCTACGTCCTCCCCGCCTGTATCTCCCCCCAGTCCCCCGCCCTCAGCGCCGTCCTCGTGGGTATCTTCGGGGAAGACCTTGGCCCAAGACACCTTGACGGTACTGGGGCACAGCTGTATGCCGTACATCACCTGGATGATTTGCATGTAAATTGTCTTCTTGAACCCACGCGTGTATAAGTGCCGCGAACCTGCATGCAAATACAACACAGTTTAATAGATAGGGTAGAGAGAAAAAAAAGCCAAAAACGACTACTTATTAAACATGGATCATTTTAATCGATACATATTCAACAGAAAGGAGGGGAGAAAGGAGGGAAGAAGTGAAAGAGGAGAGAAGAGATGGGGGACAGATGAGGACGGATGGAGGAGGGAAGGTGGTGGAGAGGTGGGACAGCTCACCTGGGTGCAAGTAGAAGAAAGCGAAGTAGACTCCATTAGTGAGAATGAAGGGAAAGTACTTGAATGCGAAGTCCTTTTCGTGCTCTGCGTGCGCACGCTCTGCCAACAGTTCCATGATGTTCTTGTACTCGATACTGAGCTGCCGCAGGAGATATGCTTCAACTTCCTCCCGTACTGTCGTCTCGAAGAACTTCACCTTGGTCAGCCAGAACAGGTGAACGAAGTAGTTCTGCACCATGGACTGCCGCACCAGCCAAGAGAACATCTTCTTCCCGGACGGCAGGCTCATGCGCTCGATGGCGTAGCGCAGCAACAGGTCCGGATCGAACTGACCCTCGTTGTTGCCCTCCTCTGCGCTGCGCGGGTCTCGCGCTGGCCACTTCACGCTGATGGGGAACTCGATCGGGGTGTGCAGTGAGGAGGGTGCCATGATCACCTGATCGGGATCCATCACAGAACGCGTTACGACGGTTTTGTCCTCGTCCATCACTGCCTGTAGCTGCTTCTCCAGTTTCATGCGGGTTATACGCTTTGCTTCATTTTTCAGCTGCTCTGATTTTTTCGACTTTTCCGTTTGATTCAGAGATTTCGATTTCTTATTCTTCATCTCGCGAATATTAAAATTTCCCAAAGACTCCTCAATGCTCATTTCTAGTTTCTTGGCCGCTTCCGTCCCTGGCTTAAGCTTGGAAAAAACCAAGTGATTGGCATCAATATGAACCGTATCTGACGATACGAGATTGTCTCTGTTTACATTGCTTGCTTGTGGCCGTGCTTCGCGCAATGAACGTGGGATGACTTCATCAAATTCATCAACAATCTTTGAACTTGGGTCTGATCGCAACTTTGAGTTCTCCAGAGGATCATGCGAAGAAAGCATAATGCGAGTTTTCACAACATCATCCAACGAGCCTAAGCGTAATCGTAACACATCGAACATTTGATTAAGGTTCTTATCCATCGCTTCACTTTTGCTACCCTTCGAAGCCTCTCCCATCAAATTATCTTCTTGTGGTTGGTTTCTCGGCAAACCACCACTACTACTACCTTCATATTGGCTCTTTGAAGGCGAATCGGTGGATGAACTTTTAGCGATTTGGAAGGTCTGCTTGCTGACCATTTGCTTCGTAGGTCTATTGGCCTTCTTCATTTTTTCAAGAGCACAATAAGAAGGAAAAGATGGCGGCGCAGAGATGGCGCTTTCCCCAGCAATTTATATTTGTACCGTCCCTGATTCCGAATCTATTAGCTCTTGTGTTTTGCAATGCACACCCACCCCAAGCAGGCACGCACCACTGCTGAGCAGGACTGTTCTATTATTTTTTTCACGAAACCGAAATGCAAACGTTTGGATTTGGTTCAAAATTAATATAAATATTCTATGATAGACTAAACAGGTTGTTTCTCGCCAGCCACAGCGTTACGGTCCTCTACTGTATTGTGTGTACTGTAAGTTCCTATCTGAGCTCGGTTACCTCTCCGACTATAGCTCCTGTTGCTTTGATCAAATCTTGCACTGGAAGAGATAGCTTCAAATCTACCTTTCCGCCCCCCAAGAATAGCACCGGTGCGTGCATACCCTCCAAGCATCTCTTACACACAACTATAGGAATGTCTTTCAGTAACCCGAACGGAGTAATAGCATTATGTGAGAAGCCGCTGATAGAGAAACTATCCTGATCAGATGCCAGTTGGAAGTTTATCTTCTTCTTAGGTACCCGGTCAGCGACCGGTAGAAGCTCGTGAACAAGAGTGCGCAATGCCATTACGTTGACCTTGGCTGCCAGTGTTAGCCACAGTGGCGACCAACACTCAGAGGAATCAACAAAGCAGCAAAACCACACACAATATTATAGATACAAGAGTTAGAAAAACTATTCGGGACCGCCAAAATTAGCGCGGAGCATGGTATTAGCATTAGACAATCGTTATGCAGATACTATCATAGCCTTTTTAGCGGGATCTACACAGCTCAGATGAAATCGATATTCACAATGCATGATCTTACATATATATTGAGTTATGACGCAATAATACTTAGAATTATTGCGAAGATCTTTGACCGTCGAGTCATCGTGCAAGGTGTTCTCGAAAATAATACTCTTGCAAAGCTGCGAGACATCACAACTAAGAAATTTAGCTCTCTCCTCCAAGCTCCATTCATAGTAGTTCGTTGGTACATTGCTAAACCTACCCGTATATATCTTTCGGTTTAATAGGTCTACCTTAACCCTTTGCACCGGATTGTTAGCACGGGCTTCGATGGCAGCCAGCCGTGTTTCGGCAACTTTGATGCGCTGCATGAGCCTCTCCCTTCTTTCAGTGTCACCCTCACAATAAGATGCCTCTGCCATGATAACTTAGCACTACAAGCAGGTAAATATATTTCGCCTATAGTTCTCTTAAGTATTCCTACGAATAACTTACTAGGAGTACTTGTAGGATAAGAGTATCGTAACTTAAGACTTCTATCCCTGGTATCCCAGTAACCCGTAAGACCGACTTAGCGGTCAATAACTTGATTATAAGTTCATCTTGAACTGCTTAAAAAAAATGGTTCCTCAGCATGCTAAACAGTTTTACTGCAGGCAGTAGCATACTGGCTTAACTTACATTCAGCCTCAGTAAGCAGCAGCAGAGGGAACCAGTGTCCAACTGCTCGAGTAACTTAACTTGTTTTTAAAAAGTTTTGTAATTGACGAGTAAAGTTAAGCGAATGCGAGTTCCAGAGTTGTGATGCTAGGGATTAAATGTGTTAGGACTTACAGTATCTCTTACTTAACCTCCGAATGCCAATGATGGGAGACAGCGTGGTATCTTTTTCTATAATCCAGGAAGCCTTTGCTGCTTTGGATGGCGAACGCACCTTGCTCAAACAGCTGCTATATAGAAACCACAATCAGCACCGAACAGCGAAAGCTTTCTCTTGCTTGAAGACGTTAGTAAAGACCGTAGAGCTATTGAGAAAAGATGACATGAACAGTTTAGTTGAACGTGTAGAACTGAGTATTCGCAATGCAGTGCGGCTAAAGCTTACCAGCGCAGAGCTTCACCACATATGCTCTTCCTACAATGCTCTATTCTCATTGGTGGAATTGAGTTCTACTACTGTCATGTTAAGCATGAAAACGGCTGTTCATTTACAGGCACAATTGCGTAAACGGGTGTTTGTACCTCTATACACCATGCTATTTGCCTCAGTGGCGAGGATATGTAATTTTGCTACCACCTTGCTATCAAGTTTCGACAGCTTCTGCTCCATGCTAAAGGCCCGCATGAAGGTATATATTTACTAATGTCAATATTTTGTGTCGTTTTTCTCTCCTTGTTGATTTAAATGTATTTGATTCTATAATTTACTGCAAGCTAAGTGCTCTTAGTCTAACTGTATGCATGTCGCTCTGTTTTCTTTAAATGTCGAAACTGTGCATACTGCGCAGCAACTCGCAGTTGCACAGCCACGGTGTGCTGCTGCCATAAACCCTCAGTTTGCTCATACTGGAGAGGATTACTCCGAACAGGTTAAGCACATCATGTCGCTAGTGAATCGGACAGTCCCCGTGGGCACAACCGAACTTTCAGCCTCAACAAGTTTATCACTACCGGTAATGAGTAATAATTGTGGTGCGAATGCTGACAAGGCAACTGATAATCTCTCTCCGTATCGAACAGCACCTGAATTGCTGCAATCAGAAGTAATGGATACTTGTGACAGTAGCAGCAGCAGCAGCCACGTCAGTCCTATTCACCTTAGCAGGGAGAACGGTAATGACGGTGGGAGCGATGCGGGCAAAGGTGGGGCAACGACTGGGCTTCTTTTCAGCGATATAAGCGATCTATTTGAAAGTAAGTCCAAACCAATTCCTGTAGCAAGAAGTGACAAAGGATTGAGGGTTGACTCTCTTAACAGCAAAAGCAACAGTGCACAGGGCTTAAGGTGCAAAAGAAAGCGAGAAAGTGACGAATGCTCCCCCTCTCCCGATCATAATGGCTCGACAGAATTAGACTCGTCTAACGCTATCGATGACGATGATGATGATGGGGGCAAGGTTGGGGGAAAAATGGAGGGTGATGAGGAAAGGCTTATCAGGATAAGAAAAAGTGGCTTAGCCCGCAAGACAGTAAGGCGAGGGGATGACAAGGGGTACCACAACCACAAGGTGCGTGATGTATCGTCACCGCGGCCCGCACAAGAGTCATCGCTGCGCAGGGCACCAACGCAGGAGGGAAATCAGAAGGAGTCACTAACGGTGTTCAGCAATATGTGTGCGCCTGAATTGGGGGAGCAGACAGGAACTAAATATCCTGCCGCCGCCACGACTGCCAAGAAAAAGCAGTCAGTATGCGAAAAAGAAAAACTGAAGAAAAAGAAAAAGAAGAAGACGAAACTGAATGGTTCAGCGGATGCTATTGATGAAATATTTGGTGATTTGTAATCAACAGTTTTACGGTGGGAAAGATTTACGTGTTTAGCTGTTCCTCGTGCGCCCATCTGTTGTTTTGAAAACTCTCTATTTCTACTATCATAGCATGTACCGGTAAGTGTAGTTGAGAATCGGCGATGCGTATCGAAAAGTAATTCGAACTTTAATTTCTTTTATGATCGACTAGTTCGGGTCGTGGAGGTCTCTGCTGCTTCGGCAAGTAACCAGCATCAATCAATCAATCAATCAATCAATCAATCAATCAATCAATCAATCAATCAATCAATCAATCAATCAATCAATCAATCAATCAACCAATCAATCAACCGATCAACCAATCAACCAATCAACCGATCAATCAATCAATCAATCAATCAATCAATCAATCAATCAATCAATCAATCAATCAATCAGTACCTGGTTCTGGGACTCCAACAGTAAGGATAACGTTCATTCTTTTCTTTGTTGGTACTTCGTACGAACAGCGGCTGGTTGTTGCTTTGTTCACATCTACTGCTGTGAGCCCCAGAGCTACAAGAAAATGAATTGCTTTTACCACCTGCGATGGATCTATTTTTTTGGTGAGGTTTATCTCTATGATGGTACGAAGTACAGTAGAGTGGTGATACAGTATACTGCATATTGTGTTGGAGAACTTCTCGAATTATTACGGATAATGCGGATAGCTCTACCTTAAATAATTTTTTATATGGACAGCAAGGGTAGACAGATTGAATGCCTTAATTTATCAACAGTATTTACAGTGACGAATCTTGGAAATTCCGGGAAACTGGGATCGTCTGGGATCATCTCAGCTGTGGCTGCACGGTACAAACCCCCATCAGCGTCTCCCCTTGCTTGCCTGTACCCCTCTATGGTGAGTGAGACTCTTAGTCCATGCTTGGACTGCGGTGTAACTTCACTATCCGAGTCTAATATTCCAGCAGAAGATATGACAAGTCTCGATTGGGGTCTAACATTCACAATCCGGGATTTTTTAAACATGACAATTCTCACTTCCAAAAGACTCATATCCGCACAGGATTGAGGACACCTGCTCGTGAGGCCGGATCGGTCCTGCGATCCCTTCTATCCACCTCGCCTTCAGAATCTTCCAAGTTGTCCACATTGGCTTCGGTCGTCTCCGCTGGGGCGACATACGATCCCCCACCCGTACTCACGTGTCCAGTATCGGCCGCAACTTCAGTACCTGACTCACTATGAGACTGCTGCGCCATTGCGAAGTACCGACCCCAGCCTTTACTGTCCGTAGCCCCACCTATGCTGCAATCCCTGCCAGTCAACAAGCTATGATCGCTGCCATCTTCGCCTTCTTCCAGCGCAGAGCTACCACCGCTACCCCCTACAGTATCATTATGTAGCAGCGGCTCTTCTGTTTCGCACCTGAAAGTAGCAGTAGCAGCCGTGCTAGCACCAAAGGGACTGTTTGAGGAAAACGAACCCTTCCGCGCATCCCCGCGCTTCGACCTGCTTCCGTCCAGCCCACTACTGCCTTCCACCGCCGAGTCTCCATTTCTTTTATCACCACCAGCGGCTTCCTCATCCCCCATATCACTGCCGCTGGAGCTGCGAAGCTTCTTTTCAAAGCGCTGACCGTAGACCGTGACCAGCAATCCCACGATGACCATGGCAGCACCCAAGCCCTCAGGCAAGGTAAGAACTGAGCCCAATATAAGCAGTGACAATACAATGGTGCCTACCGGCTGAAAGGTGTTGTAAACCGTAATGGCACTCGGAGTGAGGTATTTGCCCGCCCAAGAAAAGGCATTGTACGGGTACAACGTGGCAAAAGTCGCAGCATAGGCCAGTGCTACCCAGCTAAGGACATCGCCATCGAAGTAAAAGTATTCAGGTTTGAAGCTGTATGCCCAAGCCGCACAGAGCAGCAGCGTGTAGAACGAGCCAATCGAGTAGAAGACCACTGTGACTACTGGTGATGGGTATTTATGTAGAATAGGTTTGGAGAAGACGATGAGGCTGGCCATGGCCAAAACCTGGAACACCGCAATGATTGTGCCCAGCAGCACGTTGCCTTCAGTCTCATCATTGTCGCTGCCAGAGGTTTTCCAGGCTTCAGTGATAACAGCACCTCCTACTGCTAGAGCAATACCCAATCCTTTCAGGATAGTGAATTGCTCCAAGCCAATCGAAATAGATATCATCGTGGCGAAGCAGGGGATACTGGGTTGAAAAATCGAAAATCGGGTAGCAGATATATACTGCAAGGCTAACATGGCACCCACGACATTCACAAATGAAAATAGCCCCAAGATGGCAAATCTAAACCAATCGGATTTATCGATATTTATTTCAAATCCAGAGAGTTTTGCATATGCGAACATATAAACTGATGCCATCAACTCCCGATATAAAGCAAAAACAAAAGGGTCCGTTCCATTTTGCATTGCCAAGGATCCAACAATGTGCCAACCAGAGAAGCATAGCATCGCAACTAACACAGCTACATGTGCCATGACCTTTGCTGGGGGCTGTTCCAAAATATTATCCATTTCGAGTAGGGTTGGTTACAAGGAAAAAGCTATGATATATCCTCTCTCCGGATCTGACGAACGCAATAGGTTCAATCGGGACAAGAAGCCATTGTTGATTGATTGATATACTATGAACAAAATAACAACAAAACTTCATTCACATTGACAGCAGCAGGACTGTCACATTGCCAGATTCTGGGATGCTGGGATTGCTGCAGGAATTCAGAACTCCCTGCTGGAACTCGATCCCAGGATTCCAGGATTCTGGGATTCTAAATTTACAGGTATGTGCCCTTGCACCATTGGGGTAAATCCACTTCGACCCTAATTCAACCATTCCTGCAGGCTTTGGATACATTTATATCCCAGTATCGTAACACACTGCACCAGTATTTTCCCACCTCGGTCAATTACTACCGCTTTCATCAGGCACCTTGGAAAGGCCTTCGCTGTCGCTGTTACCCTTTGTTGGCACTGAGTCGATTTTCTGTTGACTATTGCCCACACACCTCATCTATTTTTAGGGATCTCAAAGCCAACTTCATCTGTGGCGCATATCGAAATTCAATGGGGCTAGGCCAGTCGAAATCCCCCAAGCTCGAAAGGAAGGAGTTTCAAGATGAAGACTTATACGCAGAACTAATTAGTCGCGAGAATATTCCGCCGATCAAAGTGTACCTTAACCGCCATATATCGTCATCAGCTGTGGAGTCCCTCAAGGATTCGGAGGCACTGGCAATGCAGCTTGCCAAACAGCTAGTTATTGAAACTCTTACAGAAAAAGAAATGCCGAATAAGTTTGGTGAACTTCTTCGCTATATATTCGCCTACGAATCAATCCGCCAACCAACGCGATGGCTGGTGTACTGGTCGCTTAATGAAAATTCGAATGTGCGTTACATGAATACCTTTACTCGATGGCAGTTGGACTGGTGGATGCAAAATGGTGGCGTGCCACAGGTGGGAAGTCTTTGCGACTGGTGGCTGCGGGATCGACAGTCGCGAGAGGCCACTATTAACCCTCTGTTGAAATGGACCCTCCGGCAGCGTGAAACGGTAGTTAACCCCACAACCGCTATCGTGGTGAGCTCTCTGCCTTACGCCAAGGTACGCTAACATTATACTGTACTGTTGAAGGAGCTAGCAAGGTTTGATGCTTGCTGTTGCGTTGAGGTGCAGCCGGGCTTCCTATACTGTTACAGTAGTATACTTTTTTCGACTTTATAAATTTACTCGAAAGTTACCCATGACGTTGAAACTCTAATTAGGAGGATGTGAAAGCTGGGATCAAATATGCAGTTACTGAAAGCCTGAAATCAGACGAAATAAAGTGAGTGAACTAATGCACGTGACCTTTCTCTCCACCCCTCGACCTTACCGTAAGGACTACAAAAAGGCTATTGGTTAAATAACTTTCTCGCTTATGATTGCAGAAACTAATATCCTCATGCTACAGGCAGTAACATATCGCCATGCTAAATAGTTTTCTTGTCTATAGGCCTACTGCTGTGACTGTGTGGTCCTGTGTGTCTTTCTTCTCTCCCTTCGTTGGAACCACTTGTGTAAGTAGGAAGATGACCCGTGACGGCCTTCTTTACTATATCAAGCAAGCCACGTTAACTGCTGGAACGAAGGCGGGGTCTGAGCAGCCCGTGCTATCGGTGGGACCCGATGGTGGCGCTAGCACACCTGCTAGCTCTCCGCCAGCGCCCCCAGCAACAGACGGAGGTGGCGGGGGGCGAGTCCGGGCCCGAGAGGTGGAAGCTACGAGTAGCGGTGTTGGCACGAGGAATGATGATGTGGCTCGTACTCATCCGCCAGCAGAACCGAAAATGGCTAAACTGATTGAGGTTGAATATACTGATAGTAACACTAGACGGAGGCAGCACAGCAGTGGTAGCAGCTTCCAAATAGGCCCCCATTTAGACGATTCCGTGTATACTGGGATAGGGTATGATTTCACGCATGATGATGAATCTACCGCAGCTGACACTATTCCTGCTGCTCCTGCTCGAAAGCAGATATCCAGCAATGGTGCTCAAAGTGCAGACCTAGATGCAGGTGCAGGTGCAGGTGCAGGTGCAGTTGCCCCAGGCTCGGATTCTGCAGGCAGTGCTGCTGTTGAATCAGGGCCAACAGCCAGTCCAAAATCGGAGACATCAGGAGCAGCTGTAGCAGCAGCTGCTGCCGATAAGGAACCCCAGTAGCAGTAGTCTGGATCGGAAAGAGCCCCCAGACTTTCAGCCCCCCGAATATGATTTGTAGCTGCTTTAAATCAGTAGCTACGACAGTACATGTAATGTAAACTCATGGCCTCAGTTTCCAGCAGGGCACGTACCAAAGTACTTGTTTACTTCAAAGTTCTTCATTATCATAGCGATAGCAGTAGCTTATAAATCGAAAGTTCAATGTTTCTTATGACACCTTGGGTTGCAAGTACTAGTTCAACATAACTTGCCAGCTGACATCCATATGCTATGGACCATGGTTTGATCTTGATTACAATCATCAAGATAGTTTCTGTAGTTTCCTTCTTGGCAGTCAGAAACAAGTCGACTTTGATTCGTGATTTGTAAAGTTGTAGTTCCTATATGAAGCAAGAAAGACTGAATTGGGAATTTATCAAGCGCTTTGTACCCCCTTTGTAACAAAAATTCTTCATTTTGATTACAATTAATTACGTACAAACGCGACTACTTGTTGACATTGCTACCAGCACTGCTACTTCCTTTGTTAGATGTAGCAAGATAAGGGTTCTTATAAGACTTGGCTCGAGATCGCTCCACCCCAGTCCTGGTTCTGAGAACGAATGAACGCAAGACACTCTCCTCATTTCGAAGCATTCTATTGACCTCCACTAAGCATTCTGGAGATGCATCGTACGTTGCTGTGACATATCTGGCCTCCCAAAAATATCTTATACCATCCGCAGATGCATACTTGCTGTAAAGTAAAATAAGATAGCAAAAAAGGGAACAATCACAGATTGACAAAATATACGACAAAATATAGTGAAGAAACCCGATAGTAACAATCTGAGCAACACAATTTACCTTCTCGTTCTTTCGGGAAGTGGCCGGACGCCATGGTTCTCAATGCCACGAAGATTTCCACCGTTCTCGAGGATTGTGACAGCATGCTTACGAAAGAGCTTAACCAGACTGGAGCTGGGGACCTTCGGCAAGGTCATAATTATTTGTTGATACAGAGGCATTGTAATTAGAAGCTGTACTTATCGCAACTTTCAAGTTTGGCTTGTTTAAATTATCAACACTAGCAATAGACTAGGACCAGGCAAATCGTCGGGGAAAGATACTTGGTTAATTTAATGCTGCAGATGAGAGTAAGATATGGAGATTAATTAATTTTACTTTTTGTGCGTGTTGTCTGCAACTCCTGCTGGCACTGCAGCAGCAGAAGCGTTAAAGGGTAAAATATTTTACCTCATTAAAAGTTCGTATGAAGATCAATTATTAACTCCAACCGTTTTGGGGCTGGGCACAGTTTGCGACTTCATCCAGCTGCTCTGCCTCTGGGACTTAAATCCAAGTTAAGTACAGCGTTTACCGGTAAATTTACGAGTTATTGATCATAACTTCTTGCACGAATCTCAGTAGGAATCATTACTCCGATTTATTTATTCTTCTGCCAATATATCCTAGCAGGTGTCGTTCTAGCAACGGTTGAACTTTTTGTGCAAGACCAATCACCCCCACACAGTGCACCTAAAGATAATGCCAGTGGCTAATAACTTATTCGGAAGTGCGCTTCTCGCTCCACTCGTGACCATTTTGGCTGCCGTGAGCTTATCAACTCTTCAGCGTGCGTTTGAATGGGTAGCCATGGTATCAAGTACTCCTCAAAAGTAATATAACTTTAGTCTCATATGTTTGGCAAATAAGACATGATCATACTGCTTATGTTTTATGAAAGTTTCTTTGTGTTTTTTTTAATAGAGGAACCTTGCGCCAAATAAAACCTTTCATGAAGACCCTCAATACCATCATTGAAAGAGTTTTTGGAGGTGAGTAGCGAGTATCCAACGTACGACTCACCCTTATCTATGATCCCTTCTGTTCCACCTGCTTCTGACCTTCCGTTTTGTTATCTTATTTTGATCTGGGGATTGTTGGATGGGTGCAACCTTCCCTGCGTATGGCATCTCTGGTAATATAGGGAACAAAATCACGGTAACCACGACACAAATTCTATTGATGGGTATAGTTATCCTGCTGCTTTGCTTGCTGCTGGAGGGAGCTGAAAAGCCGAAATTTTTAGTCAAGGCAGATAAGAAGAAGCCTTCCTCTTCTTCGTCCTCATCCGCCGATAAGCAGGACTAAATTTGGAGAAATGATTCTCGTTATTTGTAGACGTGCATTATTGATAACACCAGTCCCGGTCCCGGAAGAGTTGGCAGCAGGGTGCCCCCACACCGTTAAAGGCATCCTCGTGCCTCATTCGCCACAACCTTGCATTTCTGCTGCACAAAAGCTCTCTATATAACCGTATACGTCTGTAAGTTAATTGCATGCATATTTGGCAGTGAGGAACTGATTGCTATGATAAGATAGGATGCAAATGCCAATAAAGTTACCAGTGCCGAGAGTAGTTTTTCATAGTGCACACCTTTTAAACTGCTGAGCTTAGTCGATTAGCAGTACCAGCCTGAGTTATGTCGCGGGCCATCTACCGATATTGAACAATTCTTTTCCTCACCAGGGGTTCGCCTTGCGAGTAGTATTCTGCGGTTTCCATATATCAGCTGCGGGGCTTGCCATATCGGCAAACCCTGAGATTTCAGGCGGTTCCATAAGTTGATAAAATAGTGATATACAGTATTTACCCCGTATCATATTCTCACTGTATCGTACTTTTATTTTAAAGTTGACAGATTTAAAATGTAGAAGAACCGAAATATTAACATGAAAACGAATAAGTAAACATCAGTTTCTCTATGCCAGCTTCACCACCAAGTTAGCAGTGATCATCTCCCAGGATGCGTTCTGTAGTTTGTGCGTCAAAGATCATGATCATCAGAGTTGCCAACCACGAACGATGACAGACTCTTGCTTCGTACGATCATACGCACAAGCAGGCGTGATGTAAGTGAGGCTATCACAATTGCGCTCACACACGCATCAGCAAATGAAATATGGGGTATTGGGGGGGGGGGAGGGGGTAAGGGGTATGCTGGACAAGAAGAAAGCACAATGACAGTCAGAACGAAGAGCAGTCTGTGGTCACCATGTCATCCTTGTTGTCCTTTCTGTCCCTGCATTCCCTGCTGTCTCTCCTTTCGAGGGAGTGGTTCATATCGACCGCACACAAACTGTGCAACAATAAGGTGCAAAAAGTATTGTTAGTCATGGATATCCTTTCATATATATATAGTAAACAGGCAAATTGTGGCTATATGGCAAGATATACTTTGCCTCCTAAAGGAAGCAGTAATCGCCATGAATGCAGCGGCGGCAGCTGCATGATTAAGTAATTTACCTACCTGTCTCATGAGTCGGCAGGTCGCTTCCCGCGGCGGAGCAGCAACAGCTACACTCCCCCGACTAGACGAGCTGTCGGCAAGGCTGCTGTGCAGTATGGGAGCACCGCTGGTGGGACTTGGAGACTGAGCTAGCAATCCTCTAGCCTCTAGGCGCAGGTGGTCTACTCTACTGCCAGCAGGACCACCCCCAGCCCCAGCAAGCCCCAGCCCGGCACTAGTAAGTGCGTGGTGCAACCAGACCTTTGCTGCGCTGGCTGTATCAATTGCATCAAAGCGATTTCATCCATTACAATGACTATTATGCGTTTCTTCTACAGGACATGGTTTATCCTTAATTTGGTAAAGCAAGGCCTTTTTAAACTTACCGATGCCAGCTGGGATGAGCTTGGCGGTAACCCAAGCTGGCAAAAAATGTCTCATAAACCACAACAAAATTTGGGCCCTGTTTTTAAGTTCACTGCTGCTCAGCAGGCTGCTGCTGTACTGCTCCACTGTAATGACAGTGCGTGAAACCCCCATCCGTCATTGCATATGCACTCCCTTTAATCCAGAACGGCCCCAATAGTACCGTTACTCAAACGTTTCCCCAAATTAGGAACCGCAGGTAGATAATCAACAGGAGCACCAGCCATAACAAACATATCAAGAGTGCCATCAGGTTTGGTAGTTTCTCCAACGTAATGAAAATAGTGCTCTGGGTCAGTAAAGCCCCACATTTTCTTCACACCGTCAAAAAATTCAGCGGATGGTTTAATGCCACTCAGCTCAATCACCTTACGAGCCCCTTGGACAGTGCAACTGACTACTCCCAATTTGACCATGTCATTCCAACCACTCAAGGAAATTTCATTTCCGTCAACCATGCGCCGAAAGCGCTGATTGTCATCGAGGGGCTCTACTTTGTCCAATTTTCCAGAGTCCAGTACGTCAGACACCAAGACGGAAATATCATTTCGCAAATGAGCTGGAATGTACAAGTTGGTTGGAGCTTCCAATGCAGCCACAACCTCTGAAGAAACATTTTCGCCATTAGTTCGCAAAGCTAGCAAAATGAGATCGCGGTCATGTCGGGAAAAGTAGTTTTTCGTAGACTTAAGTTTTTGAACTAAATTTCTCAGCAACTCCATTCGATCAAGCAGGTAAAGCTTTTTCGCAATCTCCCTTCGTTCTCCAATTGACACTTGAGCCATCGTGGCCGCCACAGCATCCACTTCAGTATCTCCACCAATTTTGCTCATGTTCCTAGAGCTTTTGATTAGCGTGCTTGCGGGGAATCCAGTATGTTTTTTAAGTCGTGTTAAAACTCAAAGTGGGAACTCAACGGAAACAAACGAGTTCCAAGAACAAATGAGTTCTAAGCTCCTTTCTTATTAGGTAATTAAATGATAGAAGTTTGAATCTCCCTCAAACTGTAATAAACTACCACTATACATCTAAACTCCGACAGATGTTCTCAACTTCTCTCTCATTTTCTCTCTACGATATTCTTCAACTACTCACAAGTTAGTCTCGTTCCCAGACGCTTTCCTGTCATAACATTTTCTCAGATTTTTAATACCTCATGAAATCCACCCACTCTCTCTCAAAATATCCAATTCCATGGGGATCCATCCCCTAAGACAGATAAGAAGGCAGATAAGAAGAAGCCTTCATCTTCTTCGTCCTCATCCGCCGATAAGCAGGACTAAATTTGGAGAAATGATTCTCGTTATTTGTAGACGTGCATTATTGATAACACCAGTCCCGGTCCCGGAAGAGTTGGCAGCAGGGTGCCCCCACACCGTTAAAGGCATCCTCGTGCCTCATTCGCCACAACCTTGCATTTCTGCTGCACAAAAGCTCTCTATATAACCGTATACGTCTGTAAGTTAATTGCATGCATATTTGGCAGTGAGGAACTGATTGCTATGATAAGATAGGATGCAAATGCCAATAAAGTTACCAGTGCCGAGAGTAGTTTTTCATAGTGCACACCTTTTAAACTGCTGAGCTTAGTCGATTAGCAGTACCAGCCTGAGTTATGTCGCGGGCCATCTACCGATATTGAACAATTCTTTTCCTCACCAGGGGTTCGCCTTGCGAGTAGTATTCTGCGGTTTCCATATATCAGCTGCGGGGCTTGCCATATCGGCAAACCCTGAGATTTCAGGCGGTTCCATAAGTTGATAAAATAGTGATATACAGTATTTACCCCGTATCATATTCTCACTGTATCGTACTTTTATTTTAAAGTTGACAGATTTAAAATGTAGAAGAACCGAAATATTAACATGAAAACGCATAAGTAAACATCAGTTTCTCTATGCCAGCTTCACCACCAAGTTAGCAGTGATCATCTCCCAGGATGCGTTCTGTAGTTTGTGCGTCAAAGATCATGATCATCAGAGTTGCCAACCACGAACGATGACAGACTCTTGCTTCGTACGATCATACGCACAAGCAGGCGTGATGTAAGTGAGGCTATCACAATTGCGCTCACACACGCATCAGCAAATGAAATATGGGGTATTGGGGGGGGGGAGGGGTAAGGGGTATGCTGGACAAGAAGAAAGCACAATGACAGTCAGAACGAAGAGCAGTCTGTGGTCACCATGTCATCCTTGTTGTCCTTTCTGTCCCTGCATTCCCTGCTGTCTCTCCTTTCGAGGGAGTGGTTCATATCGACCGCACACAAACTGTGCAACAATAAGGTGCAAAAAGTATTGTTAGTCATGGATATCCTTTCATATATATATAGTAAACAGGCAAATTGTGGCTATATGGCAAGATATACTTTGCCTCCTAAAGGAAGCAGTAATCGCCATGAATGCAGCGGCGGCAGCTGCATGATTAAGTAATTTACCTACCTGTCTCATGAGTCGGCAGGTCGCTTCCCGCGGCGGAGCAGCAACAGCTACACTCCCCCGACTAGACAAGCTGTCGGCAAGGCTGCTGTGCAGTATGGGAGCACCGCTGGTGGGACTTGGAGACTGAGCTAGCAATCCTCTAGCCTCTAGGCGCAGGTGGTCTACTCTACTGCCAGCAGGACCACCCCCAGCCCCAGCAAGCCCCAGCCCGGCACTAGTATCGTCCCCCCCCTTCGCGTCATCTTTGCCGCTACTACAATGACTGCCAATATATCCGCGACTTAGGGTTTCTCCCGCTCCTGGGAAGCCATTGGCTGCTCCCCTCACCGCAGCAGCCCCCCTCGTGGATGTGGTGGAGGAGGAGGGAATCGGGGAACTTTGTTGACTAAGACTGCCGACATGCAACTTGTCTGGGCTGAAGGCACCCAGTGTCCCCAAGGTCGAGATGCTGCTCGATTGCGGCGACTCCACGCGACTGCCTGGCTGGCTGCTGACCTGAGACAGATCATCCGTATCCTCGTCAACCACTACACCACCTCGACAACCCCCCCCACCCCCGCCTACCCGTTGGCGCGCCCCTGACAGCCGTGGTGACGTTATGATGCTCTGATGCTGACCGCCATCTACCATACTTATTATCTTGCTCCTGGAAACAGTATGACCTGTGACAACCTTTGCGGCGCCTGGATCTATGGCGCTGCGCCCTTGTGCTGCGTCGGACCATTCTTCACCCCCCTCCTCCTCCTTAATTGGGGTCGGTATACTGGTACTACTCCCTCCGCCACCCATAGAGCCGAAGCTTTCGCTACGGAAGAACGTATTTCGTTGCCTTTGCCCCCCTGTTGCTACCGGAGCGGTAGCCAAGGGACTTACGCCTGGTACAGGGAAAGGGGAAACCATCTTCTCCATACTACTACTGCGCGACTTAAGCCGATGGGAGGCGGTAATTATCCTGCTGACATTGTAGAAGTCTGCACCGCCATCGCCGCTCCCACTTGCACCATATGCACCTGATCCTGCTGCCCTAGAGCGAAACGATCCCACAGGGTGTAAAGCTTGGTGTTGGTGTTGCTGCTGACCATTACTATTGTTATGCAGCGGGAAAGGAAAATGAGTGTCTAGGCGCTTAACTCGATCCAAAGTCGAGAGAGAATGCCTCCACCTAGCCTTGGCAGTTCTTTTGCTGCTAGCGGTTTCTTGAGAAAGCCCGCTGATGCTATTCGCATCAGCTGCATCGGGTGCTGCCTCGACTCCTGGCTCTGCTTCTGAACTGCCGGCGTCGCTGCAGTTGTCTCTACTACTCAAGGAGCTCATGCTACTGTCTCTATTGGGACCACTCGAAGCATGGGTGTTTTCACTGCCCTGGGTGCCTTGAGCACTCGACAAGGTATCGATACTGTTGCCTGTGCCCTCTTCCCCACTTCGCTGTAGCTGTGATATCCTCCCTTTGGCACTGGTACTGGGAGGCAGCGAGGTAGGGAAGGTATACTCCCTCGAGGTGTAGCCATTGGAGGTGCCTCCGTTGCCGCCTGCAGCGCTGTCCCCCCCAACCATCTGCAGATCTGACACCTGTGATGCGGCCAGGACAGTCGAGCTGGGGGTTGGTGCAGGCAAGGCATTGACACCCCCGAGAGAGGTGGCAGAGGCAGCAGAGGCAAAAGAGACGACCGAACGCTGCTCGTCAGAGTCCATCGAACCCTTGTAATTGAACTTTTCAGCTCCGAAAGGAACGCCATCCCCGGCTCCGGCTCCTGTCGCTGCTGTAAGGTAGTGCGACGGAGGGACCGCTAGGGTTATGCGCCGACTGCCCTCCCCCTTGATAGGGAATGAGAGCGGTCGCTCTTTTCCACTACTACTGCCGCTGCGGTTGCTCGAGAGTGATACAGCTGCTGCGCTGCCATTTCCTCCCCCTCCTCCAGCCCCTCCTCCTCCACTGTGGTGACTGCGCTGCGACATATCACTGAGCATTTTATCAATTTCAGCGGAGCGACGCGCCACCACTGGATTGCGCGGATTGGACTGTAAGTGTACCTGCTGGCCACCCCTTTCTCCACCGCCCCCTACACTTCCTCGACTGGCAGGGGTCAGCAGCCCTCCGTCATCGCTGCGGCTGCGACTCGCCAACATGCGGGCCTGGCTTGTGCTCCGACTGATGTTAAGCTTGTGTGTCGTGGTGCTGATAGATGCTGCAGTGCCACTACTGTTGCTGCCCGCCCCAGGCACCTCGACCCAGTCCATGCCGGCGAGGATGTCGCTCATGCTCGTCTCGTGCGGATCATCAGGGAACACGCCTGGGTATGGGCCAACACGCGGGGATGCATATGCGTTGTGCTCCGACTTGCTCAGCACGCTCGAGCAAGAGCGTAAGAGCTGAAGATCTAGGTTTAGAAAGGGAGCTTCTGGATCTTCGTTGTCGGCGGCGGATGGTGCCGCAGAGGATGGAGTCGAAGTCGCGGCACCACTTGAACTTTCCATGTTCGGCTTCAAAGATATTTTATGCAAGTACTGCCCGTTCTTATTTTTTCTACCACCCAATGTCCCCCCTGGTGATACACTCATTGTGCTGCTCTTACTATAAGATGGGGCGTACCCATCAGAGCTGGGGTCAAGGGACATGGCGAAATAGTTCTGGTAGAATTCACCATCAAGTTTACTATCAGCCGTTTTTTTCCTCATCTTACTGCTTTCAGTACGTTGACTAATAGCCTGGAGTTTTCTTAGAACCCCTTTAAGCTCATGAAGACAAAGAGTTTTGAACTCTCCTTCGCATTGCACAAAAGTTTCGAACTCGGATTTGCACATCATGCTCGCCAGTTGGTCGCGATGGTTCTGCTCACCCGCAGCAACAGTCACCCGTGCATTATCAGACAACTTGAAAGTATCTGACTCATTCATGTTGAAAAAAGAGTTGCAAGTACTTTTTGCATTTAGAAATACAGGAATCCTTACTCTAAATCTCGTTCCGGCACCATACACAGGAGCGGTGCAAGTGCGTGGTGCAACCAGACCTTTGCTGCGCTGGCTGTATCAATTGCATCAAAGCGATTTCATCCATTACAATGACTATTATGCGTTTCTTCTACAGGACATGGTTTATCCTTAATTTGGCAAAGCAAGGCCTTTTTAAACTTACCGATGCCAGCTGGGATGAGCTTGGCGGTAACCCAAGCTGGCAAGAAATGTCTCATAAACCACAACAAAATTTGGGCCCTGTTTTTAAGTTCACTGCTGCTAGCAGGCTGCTGCTGTACTGCTCCACTGTAATGGCAGTGCGTGAAACGTCGGAAATCCAGGAAATATCGAAATAATTTTTTCGAACACTGTAAAATTACCAGTATTCGGGGTATTCGCAATGGTATCGTAGCTTATAAAGCTCTTGTTAGTATTCCAGATATTTTAACGAGCTGTGCTAGTGGATGGTTATGCCATAAATTACTCAATCATATCATACTGAATTTGATATATTTTGGCGAATATTGTGCCTTAAAGCAGACTATGTCTCGTGCCAATTTCCGAGTAGCTCGTGACTTAGTGACATCTCGCTACGATGATAGCATCAAGGCAAACAAGTCTATTCTTAAGGCAGATGCGTACGGGGCTTCGGAACGGAATCTCGCCACCAAACTTAATGAAACCAATGACCAATACTTAGCCAAATTGTCTCGGCTTCAGAAATTTACCGCCAAAAGCAAGACCGCAGTGCGGAGTGTTTCTCATAAGACAGAATGGATATCTGAGCAAGATCGACTTCAGGGTCTTGCCATTAAAATAGAAAATTCCGTTGGGTCTATTCTCCAAGGTGTGCTCGTGGCATCACCTGATTGCGCAGATCTCTACGAGCTGCTTGCCAATCAGGAATCTTGCTTCAAAGCAAGGAAGCACAACCACGCTCAATTAACTGATCAGCTACGTAACCTCAAGGAGATGCTGAGAGAAGCCAAAAAAATGGCTGGGAAGTTGGGGTTCAGCGCCACCGCTTCGTCCACTGAATCGACTCAGACTGAAAGCGCACGACAAACTACTGACAGACAAGACCCACAGGATACCGAAGGGCGGCATTCTCTCGGGAATATGGCAGTAATGTCAATCATAGCGGACTTACTGATGAAGATCCGCTCAGACCAGGCCAAGGCGTGGGCTTATTTAAGTGGCGAGGAAGCCAAGCTGAAGGGTGAGTTGAGCGGCATGAACACGGCCATCAACCAGATGCTCAGAGCTGATCACAACCTTGTGCAGGATGCCAAGCTACGAGAGGAGTTCATGGCTATCCTTGCTGGACTGAGTGACCCTGCTACGATTCATCTTGCAAGTGCAGGCAGCAGTGTTGGAAGTAGATCTGCTGCTCGTAAGTTGGGAACGGGGCATTCCATAGACAAAAGCACGGGGGGCAGACGCGAGAGCTTTGGCGGCTTTAGTGCCAGCAGTGCGGGGCCGGAGAAAGGGAGAGACACTCTGACCAGTGCGAGCATCAGTGAGGATGATATTCGGGGCAGTGACCAGCCTAGTGGTAATAATTCTGTACAGCGCAGTAGCAATAGTAATAGTAATAGTCATAGTCATAGGGGCTGCAGCGGTTATAGTACGGCTGCACCTCAGCAAGCCAGTGCCGGCGCAAGCAAAATAGGTGCAGCTTGCAATGGAAGCGGGGATGAGGGCAACAGTGAGCCGTTGGCTCGATGGCGGCACCGCCTTGGCATTGCTGGGAATAAAGACCAGGACCTTGAAAATAATGAAAAAGATGATACTGGCAAGGATTTAGAGGAGGAAGATGGTGGCAAATGTAAAGACAGCAGGAGAAAAGGTGGACAGTTAGATGGTAAGGATGAAGAAGGAATTAAGGTCCAATCACCGAACCACTCTTTCCAAAATGCCTCCGAGCAGAGTAGAGCGAGCCCAGGGAGTACAGGTAGTGTTGATGTGGCTATTGCTGTGGCAGAGGCTTTAGAGTCTGTAATCGCAGTAGCACTGCCGAGCAAATGTCCTAGTGATGATGCTGGAACCTTGGAAATGCCTTGTTCTGGAGGTGAAGGCATACATGATGATGATGGCATGGGTAAAGCAAGCAGCAGCTCCTCTTCAAGAGGGGCCGTACCCAACCTACCCTCAGCACCATCGGTACTGAAAATCATGCCCCCAACAGTGGGTGCGCATGGCCTAAGCAGCTGCGATAACAGTTATAGCAGAGCTCCTAACAGCCATGAATCTGTCTCAGAAAATGGCTGCAGCACATCTGGTCGCAACAGCTGCAGTAACAGTGCTAGTGGTGGTCTGTCATCTAGTGGACTAGAAGCTCTGGAGCTGGAGTTGGAGGAGCTAATGCACGAGTGGCTAGAGCGTGTCGCACAGCTAGACCGAGATCATGCGCAGACAGTCGCAGCTCGTGAAGCAGAGAAGGCGGCCTTCTGCACAGAGGTTGATCTGGATCCCACCATACCGCTCGGGGGCTGGAGCAGTGAGCAGCATGACATATTCGTGAAGATCTATCGCCGAGCACAGGTGACAGGTATGAAGCGGAAGCTGATGCTGGAACTGCTGGCTTCACAGCTGCCTACGCAGCCTATGGATGCCATACTTCTGCACGAGGAGTGGTACCGCAAAATGAAGCAAATTGCAGCACGCTACAAAGAGTCCGATGCAACCTACAGCACGACACGATACGACTTGATCGAGCTAGCCAAGAGGTCGCTCATTGCGCACCGTGAACAGCGTCTGGAGGAGCAACAACGAGAGATGGAGCTGGAGCGACAGGAGCGACGCCGAGCAGAGGTGCACCACAAGCTGATGGAGCTGCGCGCCGTACGGGACATAGTGGATGCCACCAAGCATCAAGAGCACCTGCTGGAGCAGGAGGTGTTGGCCGAGAAGTTACGAGAGCAGGAGGAGGCGCTGCGCAGAGAGCGCCTGGAGAAGAAGGCGCAGGTGGAGCGGTTCCGGCAGCTGCGGGAAGTGGCGGAGGCGGAGCAGCGAGAGGCGCAACGCAGGCGAGAAGCAGAAGCAGCGCGTCGACTGCGAGAGATGGTGGAGGAGAGCAAGCCCAAGGTGGAGAAGCGCAGGCAGAAGCTCCAGGAGAAAGATGCACAGCGGAGGCAGCGAGAGGTGTGTGTTTGGGGGGGGGGCACTGCCTATCGATACGCTGAACTATATGTGAATTCATCTCCTGATCACTGGTGCATTCTTTAGCAGGCACCCCAATCTCTCTCTTTGTGCATGTACTTGTGTTCATATATCTTTGCTCGTATACCCACGCAAACTCACTTTGTATGCGTGTTTCTATGCCTGCTCTGGGTGTGAATGTGTTTCTATAACCATCAATATTTTCCCTGGGATCTGGGCTGGGTTGGGTTTGGGGTTGAGGACAGGCTGAGTTGGCGGAAGAGGAAATGCGGCGCATGGAACTGCTGAATAAACTCGCCCAGCAGGTGGGGAGCCTTAGCAAGCTAACCTGCTTATCTGTCATAACAGCCTAACTTACTTACTTCTCTGCCTAACCCAGCAGTATCACTTTGCCGCATGGTTGGGGGTTTGTGGGCGATACTGTCTGTTGATATTTTTTCCAAGCCATGTATAGTGGCACCTCTTTTATTATCGTTTGTGGATATTTCTACTGATCTTCGCAGCCCTACTCTGATGGTCGATTTTCATAGTTTCATCTACTCTAACTCTCCCCCCCCACCTTTCCTTTTTTTACTCCGTAGGTGCCGTACTATGCAGCAGTGCAGGATGCTTCTTCCAAACTGGACCACATAACGGCCAGCGCGAAGGCACACGAGTACATCCCTCACGACGCGCCCATGCGGGGCTACATCCCCATGAACGGATTCACGCAGCAGAGCGTGATCCAGGACTCGCGCTTCCGACTGGTGGAGGCCCTGCGCGCTGCAGGCGTGATCCACTCCCAGGCTGCTAAGCAAGCCATCGACCGCATCAACCCCCGCCCTCAGCTTGCCATACACGGCATCCTGTAGAATACCACCTCATCTATGTCGTAATATATTGCGGAATATACAGCTCCAAATGGCTGATCAAAAGATGGCTGTTAAACCCTCTGGATGGGGATAAGACCTACTGGGGATGACATGGGCGTAGGATCGTAAATCCAGATGCAGGAACCTTCGCACTCCTAGGACTGGCTGGGGCTGGCAGCTAGACCAACGAAGGATGAAGGGGTAGGAAATGACATGGGCGTGAGGGCATGCTTGGCCAGAATATCGTCACACGTAGACAAGTATTACATCTCATTTGAATGTATAGGACTATGATAGTCGCCGATAAGTATTTTTCTGTACATATATCGCCGATAAGTATATATATATCCCGTTTCATGTATTTGCTGTTTTTTTTACACGCACATATGTTTAAAAGTAAAATACACATTTCAGTGAAGTAGCATTACTGTGAATTCAGAACTGTAAGATAATGGTGCTCTATAAATGAGAGGATAGTACGCGATATCAAGTCCACGCCTCGTCAGCAGTGAAAATCAAGGGAATCGAGGGAAATGACAGAGCTCGCACATGACAAACTATCCAGTGTATCAACCCTTTCTTCCATTGCCTCACTGCTGCTGTTCCCATCATGCAACGACTCACAGCAGTCTAGATCGAGGTTGCTGTCTGGGCTGTTGTCGGGATGGAGGTAACTTTCGTGGACGGCACTGGAGTGGCTAGTCTCGTTCGCTGTGCAGTCAAATTCGAGACAATCGTCCATGCAGTCAAAGTCGAGATTTTCATCCAGTACACCTTCATAGCATTGTTCTCCAGAGCACCCTCTTAATTCATCTAATCCCCTGTATGCGGCCCTGCTCTTATGTAAAACTGCAGTGGTAGATGCCTCGCTATGGTTGCCAGCAAGGCCAGCTGTGCTCTCACAACTGTTGCTGTTCACTGTGGCATCATCATATCGCAAGGACTGTGTCAAATCACCACTGGTAATAGGACAACTGCCACAAGGTGAAATATAAGCGCGAGTTGAAGTGCCTACGATGCCTCGATGGGTCTTGTGGTTACCGACGCTGCTGCTATTCTGAGTACTGTGCAGTTTCGATTGGCTGGGCTTGGTGGCTCGACCTCCAATCCAGGTACGTTTCCAACTAGTATGCGATAGAGGAGCCGTAAAGTCATTTCTTGGAAATGGTTCACTCGCATAGTAGAGCAATCTACACTCACCAATATCCCAAGGCATTGACGGCGCTTCAATGGGCGAAGTTGGTGGCTGATATACTGCATTTGAATCAGACCCGCCCGATATGGACAGCTGCTGGATTGCTGGGCAGGCAACGAAAAGTACTCCTGGGAAAGGGAAGGCTACCTGCTGAACATCCGAAGGCTGTGCGACTGTATCGCCCAACCCTATTGTTTGCCTCATATCCATAGGTACTCCTAGCTCTGAACTGTCAGTATCTATTGAGGGAGCAGAGGGTACCCTCGACGGTGCGGGTGCAGGAAGCATCCTACTGAGCCACTGCTGCTGCTGCGCCACCGTTCCCGCAGAGGGCAAGGATTCCATCAGAGTGAATTGAGGGATCCGAGAGGTAGATATATGACGCTGCGTATCATCCGGTGGTGCACTGAAAGACTTTCCATTGCTTATAATATAAATATGCCTTAAATCTTTGCCATTGTCGACTTCAGTAGCAGCAGAACTGGTGGTACCGTGACGCACCTTGTTCCATTCGCTTGAACACCCCAACAGCGCCGGCATGCTAGACTCCTTCGGAGTAGAAAAAATTGGTTTTAGATTCAGAGAGCTTCTATCAAGTGGGGGCTGCCAAGGTTTGGTGTTCATCTGATTGAGTGATTTCTTAATAGATGCCTTACTTCGGGAGTTTTCTGTAGCCCGCTTTGGTTTAAATGTCGAGTGTTCCTGCTCTGAGTTGTATTCTTGCTGAAACTGCCAATAACCATTGCAACTGCTCGTGCGAGATACAGTAAAGAATTCTTTTGCATCGCTTTGAAAATCTTTGCCCGATTCCGTGTCTAACGAAAGATCGACACCAGATGGTACAATATCACCCAAAGCGGTTTGCAGGTTCCTGTGTGATTGACTGGTCTGCAAAGCGCCTTTGTAGCAGCAACTCAATGAATCAGACGACGATTCTACTGATACATCACGATCAATAGCATTAGGAAACTCGAGCTTAGAAGGTATGATTTCTTTAAGATCGGTTTGAAGATTGCGGTGCCAGAGGCTTGTGTGTAATGTCGGATGAAAAGATATGCCACAGGGAGAAGGTAATTCCGATGATTCATCACACAACTCAACCTGCGATTTGGGATGTATCTGGATCATAACTATGAAGTTTATTCTTCAGGCACATACAAAGCGGATAGAAGCTAATATAGCTATGTTTACTCATTGACTGAAAAACAGTCTTTAATTTAAAGTTATCCTAAATTTACTCAGTAACTTATCCAATGGACTAATAATTCCTGGAATTATGAGACTGGATTTTTTTGTTTTCGGTCTCGTTTCAAGTGAAACTGAAATAAACTTTCCAACAATGCGTGTCGCAGACGGCTATGCCAAAGCCAGGAAAGCCTGGAAACTTTCCTTGAAGCACGAACACATTTTTACGCCTGATCCTATCAATGGTCAAGAAGGGTATTTCATTGTGATCATCATTCTTTTCTTTTAATGAGATAGAAGATATATTTAAAGATCATATCATTTAAATTGTATTCTATAAAAAGTTATCAGGTATTTAAAGTACCATACTGGTAACCTCTCCAATTGGTTATGTCCGGCGCCCATAAAGATCCTGTAGATGGAGCAACTTGTATGTGCTGCTGGGATGATATGGATTCATCGAATTATGTAGAATATCAAGGATCAGAGAATTCTGAATGGTTCGCGTCAGGTTTTTGCCAGATGTGTATTGAGCACTTGTTAACAAGTCAGTGGGAACTTTATACCAATGCTCTTAAAACAACCACCTGCAAGGCAGAGCAGCGCAGGTTATTAAAATGTGGCCCACCAATCAACTTAAAGGACGTCAAGGCCCTGCCTTGTCCCGAAGATGGAGAAGTGCATAAGCTTTGGTATATGAGTAATGGTGAAGAGAAAAGCGCGAAGCTGCATGGATCACTAATTGGAGAGGTAAACTTTTCGAATTCTGATCCTTTAATAAAATCCTATCGATCACTGTAGAATTTGCAATCTATATCTCTTTTTTACTTCTCCACACCATATGGTACACATTAACGGTTGTTTACAGGCTCGGGAAAAGTTTTGGAAAGACCAGGCGGAGTTTTTCGCTGAGAATGAACCTGATGACGATGACGATGAAGAAAATAATAAAAGTCAATCTAAACCAGCTGTCCATCAGAACAATGGTACACCTAATGGGGGTAATAGTCCAGCGCCCAACCCTGTATCGCCAGTAGTACTGTCTCATTCTAAAACTGCTACAGCCACAGGATTAAGTCCATAGCAATACCATTTCTACGACAGTTTGAATTTGTAGTGCAAACCATATATACGTTTGCAATCTTTGTCTTTGTCAGTATAACTTAACGCAATCCACAACTCGTATTCTCTACGCAAAAGTTACTATCGGGTATTTATCAAGATTCGGTACCGGGTATTTATCAAGATTCGGTATCCAGATCCGGAATTCGAGGGAAATCTTTCGACGCTAGCTAACCTACGATTGAAACTGTGGTGGTTGGTAATTACGTGGTAATGGTCGGGCCGACACCTGAGCTTCAAAATACAAGCAGGATAGGTGATAGTTCTAATAGTAGTAAGCTCAGCATGATGTGGAAACTCTCAAGTTGCAGCAGGGTTGACCCACAGTCTGCTAGGGGAATAGCACACCATTATTACGTAGTAAATCTTGTCTCAAGTTGCAGCAGTGTCGGGGCTGGAGCTCCCACAGTCTGCTTGGGAAATAGCCCAGAAAAAAGCACCCATCAGCTGCATCATAACTTTTGACTTGAATTCTATCACACCAAGTGGGTTATAATCCTACCGTAAACACTATTACCACACATATATAGCGAAAGTCAGCTTGGACTCTGTATGCCACTGAAGCTATATCTCGTGCGCTTTCCTGTACAACTCATACTTCTGGGTGAAGTGGATGAACACTCGCTGTGTGAGCAGTTTAGACTCGGGCGCTAGATCTCGGGGCAGTTTGTCGGGGTGTATAAAACGCACCACTCGCAGATACGCCTTCTTTACCTGTGGGACGGAATAACACAGGAAGTTGTACCGGAAGAGGTGACAGAGGCCATTGTGCAGAGGAGTTAAGACAGCTATATATTAGGTGTCGCCCAGGGAGTAGGATAAGAAGACAAGTATGCGGGCAAAAAGAAATGCACACAACTTCACAGGGAAAGTACACAGCGCTGCAACTGTACGTACAAAGTATTAATGATCGACGTTTAGAACGAATGTCCAGTTTTTCTTTACAAATAGATTAACTGTATAGAGGAGAGAGAGAGAGAGAAAAAAGCGGGAATATACATCTATGCAGGTTGCCTCACCTCGACTGGGTTGGATTGAATGGAGAAGCTCTGTAGACTATCGAGGACGATCTTGTGCGGAGAGTCGTACACTTCCAGCAGCAGGTCAGCGGGCAGCACCAGCGCCAGGTCCCTGAGCATCTCGGGGAACACCAGCTCTCTGTTGCGCACACCGCCTGCTGGTCCCATGCCTCCAGAATTGGCCCACCGCAAGACTACGTTCTCGATTTCAGACTAAACAGAAGTCACAGGCAGATTAGCAGGTAGGCAGGCAGGCAGGCAGAAAGTTGCATAGGCAAGG
>CAXIWF010000933.1:0-49794 GCA_964036045.1 Eutreptiella sp. 'Long Island Sound 2002'
ACTTGTTTTTTTGATATTGTGACCACCCAAAATGACCATCCAAGGTATGTAAAGCATGTTTTAGGCCGCATTTACGTGTTTTTCACCCTATTTGGGAATCAGGTCCGGGGGGGAGGGGGGGGGGGGGCTCCTAGGGGATTGGTACACAACCTGCTTATGCAGTTTTTCACCCCGGACAGCTCAAAAATGGAAGTTTTTGAAACTTGTTTTTGTGATATTGTGATCACCTAAAATGACCATCCAAGGTATGTAAAGCATGTTTTAGGCCGTATTTATGTGTTTTTCACCCCATTTGGGTATTAGGTCCGGGGGGGGGGGGGCTCCTAGGGGATTGGTACACAACCTGCTTATGCAGTTTTTCAACCCGGACAGCTGAAAAATCGAAGTTTTGAAACTTGTTTTTCTGATATTGTGACCACCTAAAATGATCATCCAAGGTATGTAAAGCATATTTTAGGCCGTATGTACATCTTTTCACCCTATTTGGGTATTAGGTCCCGGGCGTGGGGGGGGGGGTCTCCCAAGGGATTGGTACACAACTTGCTAGTGCAGTTTTTCACCCTGGGCAGCTCAAAAATCGAAGTTTTCGAAACTTGTTTTTTTGATACCGTGATCACCTAAAATGATCATCCAAGGTATGTAAAGCATGTTTTAGCCGGTATTTATGTAGTTTCCACCCTATTTTGGGTGTATGTTGCTCGCGGTAGATTCTCTGCGAGGTGGACTTGCCGAAGGCAATAGAATTTTTTTTTGTGTGACCCTATGTGTCTATGCTCGGCGGGTCAGGGGGGGTCTGTGGGCTCCCATCAGCCAAGGTCCAACCTGGAGGTCGGGTTGGGGTCAAAATCCTTTTTTGTGTTTTTCATCCATTTTTGAATTCTCCACAAAATTCTGAGTATTTTGAGACCCGCCGACCCCCAAGGCTTGGGTCAACCAAGGGGGGGGGGGGGGTTCCCCCCACAGCCCCCAAAACGGTTGCACACCCCTTGGGGTCACACTTTGGCTGGGAGCAGCCCCCGTGGTGTCACGTAGAAACTTGATCTGTCAATGTTGGTTTGCCCGAGCCTTATGGGGGCACCCTAAGGACAGTGTGCGCACAATGCAACTATTTGGCCTTCTGGTTGTACTAGAAACCCATCCTTCGTAATACTAGGGGTATCATCATTGTTTGACAACAAGTAAGTGATACTTCTTCTGCGCCAAGGATATGGCATATTTGGGTTTCCACCCAATTTTCACCCATTTTCACCCTTTTTAACATTTTTTTTGCTCATTTCCCCGCATGTTCTCTTTTCTAGGTTGATTTTTGGTTGCCAAGGGAAAGGCAGAGCCTAACATCGAGGAGACTTGGTCCCTCTGTCAATGTTGGGATGACTTGGTTCCATTGTCAGGCAGTGCACAGGTCCATGTTGCCATTGTAGCCACGCACATCCCCTTGCTGGGGACCCCTTGTGTCCTCAGACCTCTTTTGCTACTTGGCATAGAGTTGACCTTTGGGGACAAGGTGTTCTACACCAGGTCCACTGGCTTTGAGTTCCGGGAAAGGTGGTTGGCCATTTTGACGAAGGATATGGGGAGTTGGAGTATCATCAAGATGGTGTGCGGGTTGTCAATCATCATGGACTCCCCGTCTCGATTCAACCCCGCCATCTCTGGAAGTCCCTCCCAACGACCCGATAATGAGGGTGATGGCAGCCCTTTTCAGGGGGTTGAATGTAGTCTAAAAGCAGTGCACAGTGCGTGCGCATTGCAAGGACTCCCCGTTAGAGAGCGCGAAAGTCCTGCACGGGGTGTAGGTGAAGCAGCACTGCTCACTGTTACCACACTCAACACAGGGCTCAAGACACTTGGTGACTCCGGTGTAGAGGTACTGTGCCGCTTCCTCCAAGTCATGACGTCAGGTGACAACATAGAGGTTAACAAATTTGCAGATTTAGAAGCAGAGGGCATGAGAGCTAGCAAAGGGTGTAAGAAGATGGACATGGTATGCAACGTAATAACACACACAGTAGTACATAGCACATTTGGTTTGTTCAGCCCTGCAAAGCCCCAAAACCAGCTCCAGGCGCCACAACTGTGAAACCCTCTTTTTTGAACGTGTCTGCCCCAAAATAGGTTGGGAATGGGTGAGGAGAAAAGGGTGGGCTAAGGGTGAAACAACCTTGCGTAGCGGTACAACACGCAGTGCGTCTCATCAGGCAGCAGACCAGGGAAGATTTTTTCAAATTGGACATTTGGACATACCGTTAAGATGGGATGTAAGAAAAGCTCTCTGAGAAAGCCTTGTCATGCCGATTTCAGAAAGTATACTCATACCCCCGCCATACCCCCGCCTACAGGACACTGTGTTGGCACAAACGGTACCACTGGTGCCAAATCGGGATTTCTGGGTATTTAGAGCCCCCCCCCCCCAAAAAAAACCCATCATGACCCAGCTGCATTGCTCTACCCATGTTGGAAATACATAAAATGTACCTGAGGGCTATATGCTTCACCTCTTCTAGTAGCAATTGCAGTTGTTGGGTTGTTCTTGCTGATACTTTTGTTTTGAAGAACCAAAAGTCAGCAAAATAGTGTATGTGGGTTATAACGAATAAAAGGTTGCTCTTGGTGCCGAAAAACTGAAGGTGTACTGCAGGTACAGCAAGTACGTATTCACGTTACGCATTCTTTGTAGGTTGGTTAGATCCACAGTGCACGATCATACTAACCATGTGCATAACATGATCATTGAGATTGAGAACGTACATAATCATCAATGACCTTTTTATCATATGTGCTGTGTGCTATGGAGGACCTCTGCACTATTTTCTGTTCTGCTACACAGACGCTATTCTTGATGGACCCAGAGGCCCCGCCGACCCCTGCAGTGGCCCCTGAGGCCTCGCCCGGAGGTGATGACGAGGCCTGCGAAGGGACACACGCCCAGGCAGAGGACACAACAAAGGGTGTGTGCCCCCTCCCCCCCCTCCCCCGCATGCCCCACGTGCACTGAGTTAGTCTGGCATGAAGTCGGGATCATGCTGGTTGTTAAACCTGACATCATGGCCCCATGCCCCAGTGCACAGCCGTGTTGACGCTCCATGAGCCTCAATGCAGCGGGGAATGCCGTAGCCTCCCCATCCCCCACCGCCTTGCAAAGACTCAGCTCTGGCCCAAGGTAAAGTACACAGCCCTCTACCAACGCACCGCCACTGAGGCAGTCGCTCAGCTCCGGCTGGTGCACCCCAGGCCGTGTTCCGGCGGTCCACGACGGTGTGCCTGCCCGCGGCCTATGTCTGCCCCGACTTGACAATGGACTTGAGGTGGTACCGCCTCCATGTCCCCCCGCCGCACCGCCGGTGCAGAGGGAGGGCACAGCACAGTCGATCACACGGTGCTCTGTGCCGTGGGTGGGTCACCTTTCAGGGCCCGGACTGGTCCCCTGTCTCATCCGCAGCTCTTGTCACCAGACGTTTCTTGACGCCTTCGGTGTGCCCATTGGGTGTGTGTGAGATCGTGCACCGATTGCGAGGGTAGAACACGAGGGCCCTACCGATCCGCTGCACGGTGAGTGCGATCGGTGCTGCCCCCCCCCCAATCCCCCCCCACACACTGATACGCAGTGTCCTGCTGTGCTCTGCACACCGCTTCACAGTTCCCTCGCCCGCCATCCCGCTGCCCCTCGCACATCGATACACAGCGTCCTCACCCCCCCCGCAGTAAGGGGCCTGCACGGCAGCTCGGCCTTCGGTTGTATTGCAGTGGCATGGATGGGCTAGCCCCCTTCCGCGCGCGCGCGCGCGCGTGTGCGTGTGCCAGGGAAGGGGTTCACATGGGCATAAGGGGCGGCGGGTCCAACCCCCGGGCTCTGCACAGAGGTGGGCCCTGTGCGCGCTGGGGGAGGAGCAGGGAGCGAGGGGGTGTGCCATCACGATGCACTACGCGGCCGCACCACGGCACAGTCCCGGTCATGTCAGAGGGCAGGGTCCGGGGCCTGGCATGTGCCCCGTGTCTGTGTGCAGGTGTGCAGCCCTGCGTCCAGCAGGTGACGACCTTCCACTTGCCCGAACATGTGCTGAAGGTGTGTGGCCTGCCCCTGTGCCTCTGCCGGATGCGCTTGTGCCTCTGCAGCCTCTGTCCCAGTCCAATGCATTCCCCCATGTCTGAACAGGGCTGGCGTCGGACGTCGCCCCCAACGCAGTGTGATCCGGGCCACAGATGTCCCCCACCCCCAGCGGCGGGGGGTGGGGGACATGGACGCGGCGCGACCGACAGCGGGGAGGGCCAACGGCGCCGGAAGTTTTTGTTTGTTTTCGGCGGAAGGAAGGGGCCACATTTGTGCTGCCTCCCTCCCCCTTGCAGCCTGCCCTGGCACCCACCAAGTACCGCTGCGGACACAGGCAGGACTCCACGCTTTGTTTGAATGTGGCACGGATAATGCAGGGGATCAGTGGCCATGCATCTGCATTACTCCCCCCCCCCCCGGAATCGCCATCAATTTATGGCCCCAACGCATATACCTCAAGTTGATCAGCACCGTGTGGTGATCATTGGGTCGCAGCCCCCCCCCCCCCCCAAGGGGCTTCTTTAGCATGATTAAATACCAAGGGGAGGGGGGGGGGAGGGGTTTTTGCACCCCCCCCCCTCCCACAACCCCCCCCCCCTTTCCAATTAAGCAAAAGTTCAGTGCTGTGATTCATGATAGTGCATACTTACTCGGGGTCCCCCCTTCATTGTGGGGGACCCAATCTACTGTCTACCCCCCTCTCCTTGCTCTCGACTATTCCCACCCTTTGTCAAACAAAGCATTGGGGGCCTGAGATTGCGTCACTTCCAAAAACTTTTGGTTTTCTTCCTTTATTTTTTTCCTGTCAGTTAAACAACGCTGTCTGCAGGTCTGGTGCCAAGGTAGGCCAAGGGGTTCTTTGGCCGGGTTCTTTGGCCGACTAGCTCTGACTCCAGCTCTGGTTCAGAGAGTGAGTAAATGATGATGATCAACAACATCAGTTTCGCTTTGACCAGCATGCAGTACATTTGAACAAGATGGTTTCTGTCTCTACTGGGCCACTATTGCATGCACAGGGCTAGGGCAAGGGTTGTGCACTGCTCCAGGAATTTCAGGAATGTCCATGAATTAACATCAACCCTCCAGGAATGAATCATCCGTTTTTACAACCAAAACCCAGCACCAAAAGGAAAAAAACCTGCTGTGATACAGTTTGGTGTGCAAAGACAAGGGGGGGGGGCTGGCCAACCCCAACCCCCTCCCCTCCCCGCTCAAAAGAAGCCCTGCCCCCCTCCTCGCGCCCGACCCCCAGCCCCCGGACCCACCATCTCGAGAACGCGGCACAAACACACACACGCACTCCCGCACCCACGGACGCCTGTACGCAGGCACTCACAAGGTCGTATCCCCCCCCCCCCCCCGTTGTGAGTCGGCCACACGGATCTCGGTGTGCATGTTGCTCTTGGACCTGCTGGTGGTGTCAAGGGCCACCTCTCCAGGTGTGTGGACCATGGAGAACTGATTCTTCATATGTGGACCCTGCTTGAGTGTGAGGGGTGTGCAGAATTGTTATTGAGGACACCGACCTCTCAATCCATATGCGAATCCCCCGGACACATGGTCTTTAAGCCCGCCCCCTGCCCCATCCCCGCCCATGCTACATCACGCAACCTCACTCCACACCCCCTCCATAACCCCCCCTGCCCTTGACCCTTGGCGGGCCAGAAGGCTAGTTTTAGGGGTGGCTGATGGCCTGCCCACATACTTCCTCCCCTTTTCATGCCAGGAAGGACGTGGTTGAGGCGACGGTGTGTTGTGTGGTATAGTGTTGTGTTGTGTTGTATTCTGTTGTGTTGTGTCGTGTCGTGTGGTTTCGTGTCGCTCGTGTCGTTTCGTTGTTGTTGTGTTGTGTTGTGCTGTGTTGGGTTTGGTTGGATTGCGCTGCATTGCGTTGCGTTGCGTCGTTGTGCTGCGTTGTGTTGTGCTGCGTTGCGCTGCATTGCGCTGCGTTGCGTTGCACTGCACTGCGTTGCGTTATGTTGCGTTGTGCTGTGCTGTGCTGTGTTGTGTTGCCGTGTGCTGTGTAGTGTTGTGCTGTGTTGTGTTCTTTTGTGTTGCGTTGTGCTGTGCTGCGTTTTGTTGTGTTCTTTTGTGTTCTGTTGTGTTGTGTTGTGTTGTTTTGTGTTGTTTTGTGTTGTGCTGTGCTGTGCAGTGCTGCGTTCTGTTGTGCTGTGTCGTGTGGTGTGGTGTGGTGTGGTGTCGAATTGAGTCGTGTTGTGTTGTGTTGTGTTGTGTTGTGCCGAAGGCGCTGTTACCAAAAGGCAAAAGGCCGGGATGTCTACCCACGGGTAAAGGTAAACGGGCTGGGCTGTGTGTGTTGTGTGCGCGCCGTGCGTAAGTGTGTAGGCCTCGGCAGGGGGAGGGGGAGTCGGGGAGACCTGGTGAGTTCGCCTCTGGCGACCGCGCTTATTCCAGGAGCTCCCGCTGCACCCCTTCCCTTTCTGCTTGCTGGTGCAGGCGCAGCTCCTGCAACGCCCACGCCATCGTGCTGCCCGGGCCCAGGCGGGCCTTCTGCAGTGTGGCACGCGCCTTGGCGTGGGCGTACCAGATCCGTATGGACTCCTCCACGACGTGGCGGAGGAACTCCGTGCCCAGCGAGTGGGGCCCCGTACACTCCAGGTGGGCCAGCTGCATGGAGGGGGTCCGCAGGGCTGCCGCCCACTGCTCCAGCACAGTCGGTTCCCACAGCTGGTGACGCACTGGGGCCGCCCGTGGCCCCAGCTTCTGGTCGAGCCACGCTGCGAGGCGCCGGCGGGCTGGCCCCCACTCGTGCGATTGAGCCGAGCAGGCCCACAGGCCCACAGGTGGGGCGCCGTCTCGGGCTGTGTCCCGCACAGGAGGCACGTTGTATCCAGCACCGTGCCCCGGTGGGAGGAACGGTGGGCTAGGACGGCCATGGACTGCCTCACTGCCTGGGGCAGTGGGCAGTGCAACTCCTGCAATACACTGCCTCGCTGCCCTGGGGCAGTAGGCAGTGCTACTCCTGCAATGCACTGCCTCACTGCCTGGGGGCAGTAGGCAGTGCAACTCCTGCAATGCACTGCCTCACTGCCCTGGGGGCAGTGGGCAGCGGAACTCCTACAACGCACTGCCTCACTGCCTGGGAGCAGTGGGCAGTGGAACTCCTGCAATGCACTGCCTCACTGCCTGGGGGCAGTGGGGAGTGGAACTCCTGCAATGCACTGCCGCACTGCCCGGGGGCAGTGGGCAGTGCAACTCCTGCAATGCACTGCCTCACTGCCCTGGGGGCAGTGGACAGTGCAACTCCTGCAATGCACTGCCTCACTGCCTGGGGGCAGTGGGCGGTGCAACTCCTGCAGGACTCTGCCCGACTGCCTGGGGGCAGTGGGCAGTGGACCTCCTGCAACACACTGCCGCACTGCCTGGGGGCAGTGGGCAGTGGAACCCCTGCAATGCACTGCTTCACTGCCTGGGGGCAGTGGGCAGTGCAACTCCTGCAACGCACTGCCTCACTGCCTGGGGCAGTGGGCAGTGCAACTCCTGCAATACACTGCCGCACTGCCCTGGAGGAGGAGGAGGAGGAGGAGCGCCTGCCGCGGTCCCACGTACGGTGAGCCTTGGCGTCGTCCCCCGGGGGCCCCACGCAGGCACAGCCGAGGGAGTCCTCCGTTTTACCTCCGCTAGAGTAAGACGAATCTCGTCGCACACCTGAGAACTTCCCTCCCAGCAGGCCGTCTGGGTCAAAGCGCCGGTGTACGACAACGCTACGGTCCGATCTGCTCTCTGGTCCCGGCCACCGACCGCTCCGAACTGTCCTGGGTCCACCCGAGGTAGCGTCCCAGGATCAACGGGCACGGAAGGTGTGGGTCTCCCGGGGCATCACCCCCGACTTGAAAACGTCGCCGGGCTAAATAGAACGCGGCCCAGCACGACTATGCGCACTGCCGGCGGGCTGAGTACCGCCGGCGTCGCGAGTACGGTCACGCTACACGATCACGCGCACCGCCGGTGGCCTGGGTACCCCCGGGTTCTGTGAGTGCGGGACGTGCGTCACAGCCATAGCACCACGGTGGTGCACCGCCGTGGAGGTCACCGACGATGCCCGGCCGCAAAGGCCGAGCCCAAACGACGAGCCCTACGATACGTGCACCGAGACGGCACGTGACCGAGAAAGTGGCACCACGATGGTGCCCGAGCGAGACGGCGACGTTCGCCGGTGGCACGTGAGGCGGTGAGTACCGCCGATGACTCGTCACCTCTGCACGGGGTGTCACGGAGGGTGGCGGAGCGCCAGGTGCAAACCCCGCCATGGTGCCTCGAGTATTGGCCTGGAGGACACACCATGGCCAGGCTGGCGCACGAAGACCGTTTGGGCAGCGCCACGGTGGCGCTCTGCCCTGAAGGTTGCGCCACGACGGCGCACGTGTACGTTGACTGCACCACGGTGGCGCCACGTCACTGAACTGGCGCCACGTCGGCGCAGGGCTGTCTAGGGAGCGCCGCGGTGGCGTTCTGCCCTGAGGATTGCGCCACGATGGCGCACATGTACGTTGGCGGCACCACGATGGCGCTCTGCCACTGAATTGGCGCCACGAAGGCATAGGGCTGTCTGGGCAGTGCCACGACGGCGCCGTGCCCCGAACACTGCGCCACGGCGGCACACGTGCACGTTGGCTGCACCACGGTGGTGTGATGCCACTGAAGTGGCGCCACGTTGGCGCTGGATTGTTTGGGCGGCGCCGTGGCGGCGCTCTGCCGAGAAGGCCGCGCCACGACGGCGTTCTGCCCTGAAGGCCGCGCCACGACAGCGCACGGGTACGTTCGCGGCACCACGATGGTGCCCTGCCACTGAGCCCGCGCCATGTCGGCGCAGAGCTGTCGGGGCAGGCGCCACGTTGGCGTCTGGCGGTCGGGGGGAGGCCACGTATGTGCATCTGTCCCCCACAGGACTGCATGTCTGGCCCAGGGAGGGGTCCTGGACGGTTGGCGGGCGGGGTGGGCCCGGCCTGACACAGGGAAGACGCACGAGAAGTCGGGACGTATCACGACTAGCTTCGAGCGTGGCAGTGCATGTGGGCAATCCGTCCCACAGCTACCATCCTGAGGGTTTTTAGACTGGTGCCAGGTCACCAGCCTGGGGCAGTGGGCAGTGCAACTCCTGCAATGCACTGCCTCGCTGCCCTGGGGCAGTAGGCAGTGCTACCCCTGCAATGCACTGCCTCACTGCCTGGGGGCAGTAGGCAGTGCAACTCCTGCAATGCACTGCCTCACTGCCTGGGGGCAGTGGGCAGTGCAACTTCTACAATGCACGGCCTCACTGCCCTGGGGCAGTGGGCAGTGGAACTCCTGCAATGCACTGCCTCACTGCCTTGCGGCGGTGGGCAGTGCAACTCCTGCAATCTACTGCCTCACTGCCCGGGGGCAGTGGGCAGTGGAACTCCTGCAATGCACTGCCTCACTGCCCTGGGGCAGTGGGCAGTGCAACTCCTGCAATGCACCGCCTCACTGCCTGGGGGCAGTGGACGGCGCAACTCCCGCAATGCACTGCCGCACTGCCTGGGGGCAGTGGGCAGTGGAACTCCTGCAATGCACTGCCTCACTGCCCTGGGGCAGTGGGCAGTGGAACTCCTGCAAAGTACTGCTTCACTGCCTGGGGGCAGTGGACAGTGCAACTCCTGCAATGCACTGTCTCACTGCCCTGGGGCAGTGGGCAGTGGAACTTCTGGAGTGCACTGCCCCACTGCCTGGGGGCAGTGGGCAGTGCAACTCCTGCAATGCACTGTCTCACTGCCCCGGGACAGTGGGCAGTGCAACTCCTGCAATGCACTACCTCACTGCCTGGGCGCAGTGGGCAGTGGAACTCCTGCAATGCACTGCCCCACTGCCTGAGGGCAGTGGGCAGTGGAACCCCCGCAATGCACGGCCTCACCGCCTTGGGGGCAGTGGGCAGTGCAACCCCTGCAACGCACTGCCTCACTTCCTGGGGGCAGTGGGCAGTGGAACTCCTGCAATGCACTGCCTCACTGCCTGGGGGCAGTGGGCCGTGCAACTCCTGCAATGCACTGCCTCGCTGCCTGGGGGCAGTGGACAGTGCAACTTTGGCAATGCACTGCCTCACTGCCCTGGGGCAGTGGGCAGTGGAACTCCTGCAATGCACTACCTCACTGCCTGGGCGCAGTGGGCAGTGGAACTCCTGCAATGCACTGCCCCACTGCCTGGGGGCAGTGGGCAGTGGAACCCCCGCAATGCACGGCCTCACCGCCTGGGGGCAGTGGGCGGTGCAACTCCTGCAGGACTTTGCCCGACTGCCTGGGGGCAGTGGGCAGTGGAACTCCTGCAATGCACTGCCTCACTGCCTGGGGGCAGCGGGCAGTGCAACTCCTGCAATGCACTGCCTCGCTGCCTGGGGGCAGCGGGCAGTGCAACTTCTGCAATGCACTGCCTCACTGCCCTGGGGCAGTTGGCAGTGGAACTCCTGCAATGAACTGCCTCACTGCCTGGGGGCAGTGGACAGTGCAACTTTGGCAATGCACTGCCTCACTGCCCTGGGGCAGTGGGCAGTGGAAGTCCTGCAATGCACTGCCCAACTGCTGGGAGGCAGTGGGCAATGGACCTCGTGCAATGCACTGCCTTACTGCCTGGGGGCAGTGGGCAATGCAACTCCTGCAATACACGGCCGCATTGCCTGGGGGCAGTGGGCAGTGCCCCTCCTGCAATGCACTGCCTCACTGCCTGGGGGCAGTAGGCAGTGGAACTCCTGCAATGCTCTGCCTCACTACCTGGGGGCAGTGGGTAGTGCAACTCCTGCAATGCACTACCTCACTGCCTGGGGGCAGTGGGCAGTGGAACTCCTGCAACACACCGCCGCACCGCTTGGGGGCAGTGGGCAGTGGAACTCCTGCAATGCACTGCCTCACTGCCTGGGGGCAGTGGGCAGTGGACCTCCTGCAATGCACTGCCTCACTATCTGGGGCAGTGGGCAGTGGAACTCCTGCAATACACTGCCGCACTGCCTGGGGGCAGTGGGCAGTGCAACTCCTGCAATGCACTGCCTCACTGCCTGGGGGCAGTGGGCAGTGGACCTCCTGCAATGCACTGCCTCACTATCTGGGGCAGTGGGCAGTGGAACTCCTGCAATACACTGCCGCACTGCCTGGGGGCAGTGGATAGTGCAACTCCTGCAATGCACTGCCTCACTGTCCCAGAGCAGTGGGCAGTGAAACTCCCGCAATGCACTGCCTCACTGCCTGGGGGCAGCGGACAGTGCAACCTCTGCAATGCACTGCCTCACTGCCCTGGGTCAGTGGGCAGTGCAACTCCTGCAATACACGGCCGCATTGCCTGGGGGCAGTGGGCAGTGCCCCTCCTGCAATGCACTGCCTCACTGCCTGGGGGCAGTAGGCAGTGGAACTCCTGCAATGCTCTGCCTCACTACCTGGGGGCAGTGGGTAGTGCAACTCCTGCAATGCACTACCTCACTGCCTGGGGGCAGTGGGCAGTGGAACTCCTGCAACACACCGCCGCACCGCTTGGGGGCAGTGGGCAGTGGAACTCCTGCAATGCACTGCCTCACTGCCTGGGGGCAGTGGGCAGTGGACCTCCTGCAATGCACTGCCTCACTATCTGGGGCAGTGGGCAGTGGAACTCCTGCAATACACTGCCGCACTGCCTGGGGGCAGTGGGCAGTGCAACTCCTGCAATGCACTGCCTCACTGCCTGGGGGCAGTGGGCAGTGGACCTCCTGCAATGCACTGCCTCACTATCTGGGGCAGTGGGCAGTGGAACTCCTGCAATACACTGCCGCACTGCCTGGGGGCAGTGGATAGTGCAACTCCTGCAATGCACTGCCTCACTGTCCCAGAGCAGTGGGCAGTGAAACTCCCGCAATGCACTGCCTCACTGCCTGGGGGCAGCGGACAGTGCAACCTCTGCAATGCACTGCCTCACTGCCCTGGGTCAGTGGGCAGTGCAACTCCTGCAATACACGGCCGCATTGCCTGGGGGCAGTGGGCAGTGCCCCTCCTGCAATGCACTGCCTCACTGCCTGGGGGCAGTAGGCAGTGGAACTCCTGCAATGCTCTGCCTCACTACCTGGGGGCAGTGGGTAGTGCAACTCCTGCAATGCACTACCTCACTGCCTGGGGGCAGTGGGCAGTGGAACTCCTGCAACACACCGCCGCACCGCTTGGGGGCAGTGGGCAGTGGAACTCCTGCAATGCACTGCCTCACTGCCTGGGGGCAGTGGGCAGTGGACCTCCTGCAATGCACTGCCTCACTATCTGGGGCAGTGGGCAGTGGAACTCCTGCAATACACTGCCGCACTGCCTGGGGGCAGTGGGCAGTGCAACTCCTGCAATGCACTGCCTCACTGCCTGGGGGCAGTGGGCAGTGGACCTCCTGCAATGCACTGCCTCACTATCTGGGGCAGTGGGCAGTGGAACTCCTGCAATACACTGCCGCACTGCCTGGGGGCAGTGGATAGTGCAACTCCTGCAATGCACTGCCTCACTGTCCCAGAGCAGTGGGCAGTGAAACTCCCGCAATGCACTGCCTCACTGCCTGGGGGCAGCGGACAGTGCAACCTCTGCAATGCACTGCCTCACTGCCCTGGGTCAGTGGGCAGTGCAACTCCTGCAATACACTGCCGCACTGCCTGGGGGCAGTGGGCAGTGCAACTCCTGCAATGCACTCCCTCACTGCCTGGGGGCAGTGGGCAGTGCAACTCCAACTCCTGCAATGCACTGCCTCACTGCCTGCGGGCAGTGGGCGGTGCAACTTCTACAATGCACGGCCTCACTGCCTGGGGGCAGTGGGCAGTGCAACTCCTGCAATACAATGCCTCACTGCCCTGGGGGCAGTGGGCAGTGGAACTCCTGCAATGCACTGCCTCGCTGCCTGGGGGCAGTGGGCAGTGCAACTCCTGCAATGCACTGCCTACTGCCTGGGGGCAGTGGGCAGTGGAACTCCTGCAATGCACTCCCTCACTGCCTGGGGGTAGTGGGCAGTGCAACTCCTGCAATGCACTGCCTCACTGCCCTGGGGGCAGTGGACAGTGCAACTCCTGCAATGCACTGCCTCGCTGCCTGGGGGCAGTGGGCAGTGGAACTGCTGCAATGCACTGCCCCACTGCCTGGCGGCAGTGGGCAGTGCAACTCCTGCAATGCACTGCCTCACTGTCCTGGGGCAGTGGGTAGCGGAACTCCTGCAATGCACTGCCTCACTGCCTGGGGGCAGTGGGCAGTGCAACTCCCCCAATGCACTGCCTCACTGCCTGGGGGCAGTGGACACTGCAACTCCTGCAATGCACTGCCCCACTGCCTGGGGGCAGTGGGCAGTGCAACTCCTGCAATGCACTGCCTCACTGCCTGGGGGCACTGGGCAGTGCAACTCCAACTCCTGCAATGCACTGCCTCACTGCCTGGGGGCAGTGGGCAGTGGAACTCCTGCAATGCACTGCCGCACTGCCTTGGGGCAGTCGACAGTGCAACTCCTGCAATGCACTGCCTCACTGTCCCAGAGCAGTGGGCAGTGGAACTCCTGCAATGCACTACCTCACTGCCCTGGGGCAGTGGGCAGTGGAACTCTTGCAATGCACTGCCTCACTGCCTGGGGGCAGCGGACAGTGCAACCTCTGCAATGCACTGCCTCACTGCCCTGGGTCAGTGGGCAGTGCAACTCCTATAATACACTGCCGCACTGCCTGGGGGCAGTGGGCAGTGCAACTCATGCAATGCACTGCCTCACTGCCTCGGGGCAGTGGGCAGTGCAACTCCAACTATTGCAATGCACTGCCTCACTGCCTGGGGGCAGTGGGCGGTGCAACTTCTACAATGCACGGCCTCACCGCCTGGGGGCAGTGGGCAGCGCAACTCCTGCAATGCACTGCCCCACTGCCCTGGGGGCAGTGGGCAGTGGAACTCCTGCAATGCACTGCCTCACTGCCTGGGGGCAGTGGGCAGTGCAACTCCTGCAATGCACTGCCTCACTGCCTGGGGGCAGTGGGCAGTGCAACTCCTGCAATGCATGCCTCACTGCCCTGGGGGCAGTGGACAGTGCAACTCCTGCAATGCACTGCCTCGCTGCCTGGGGGCAGTGGGCAGTGGAACTCCTGCAATGCACTGCCTCACTGCCCTGGGGGCAGTGGGCAGTGGAACTCCTGCAATGCACTGCCTCACTGCCCGGGGGCACTGGGCAGTGCAACTCCTGCAATGCACTGCCTCACTGCCTGGGGGCAGTGGGCAGTGGAACTCCTGCAATGCACCGCCCCACTGCCTGGGGGCAGTGGGCAGTGGAACTCCTGCAATGCACTGCCTCACTGCCCTCGGGGCAGTGGACAGTGCAACTCCTGCAATGCACTGCCTCGCTGCCTGGGGGCAGTGGGCAGTGGAACTCCTGCAATGCACTGCCTCACTGCCTGGGGGCAGTGGACAGTGCAACTCCTGCAATGCACCGCCTCAGTGCCCTGGGGCAGTGGGCAGTGGAACTCCCGCAATGCACTGCCGCACTGCCTGGGGGCAGTGGGCAGTACAACTCCTGCAATGCACTGCCTCACTGCCTGGGGGCAGTGGGCAGTGCAACTCCAACTCCTGCAATGCACTGCCTCACTGCCTGGGGGCAGCGGGCAGTGGAACCCCTGCCATGCACTGCCTGGGGGCAGTGGGCAGTGCAACTCCAACTCCTGCAATGCACTGCCTCACTGCCTGGGGGCAGTGGGCAGTGGAACTCCAACTCCTGCAATGCACTGCCTCACTGCCCTGGGGGCAGTGGGCAGTGCAACTCCAACTCCTGCAATGCACTGCCTCCTTGCCTGGGGGCAGTGGGCAGTGCAACTCCTGCAATGCACTGCCTCACTGCCTGGGGGCAGTGGACAGTGCAACTCCTGCAATGCACCGCCTCAGTGCCCTGGGGCAGTGGGCGGTGAAACTCCCGCAATGCAGTGCCGCACTCCCTGGGGGCAGTGGGCAGTACAACTCCTGCAATGCACTGCCTCACTGCCTGGGGGCAGTGGGCAGTGCAACTCCAACTCCTGCAATGCACTGCCTCACTGCCTACGGGCAACGGGCAGTGGAACCCCTGCAATGCACTGCCCCACTGCCTGGGGGCAGCGGGCAGTGCAACTGTTGCAATGCACTGCCTCACTGCCCTGGGGCAGTGGGCAGTGGACCTCCTGCAATGCACTGCCTCACTGCCTGGGGGCAGTGGGCAGTGGAACTCCTGCAATGCACTGCCCCACTGCTTGGGGGCAATGGACAGTGCAACTCGTGCAATGCACTGCCTCACTGTCCCAGAGCAGTGGGCAGTGGAACTCCTGCAATGCACTACCTCACTGCCCTGGGGCAGTGGGCACTGGAACTCTTGCAATGCACTGCCTCACTGCCTGGGGGCAGCGGACAGTGCAACCTCTGCAATGCACTGCCTCACTGCCCTGGGTCAGTGGGCAGTGCAACTCCTGTAATACACTGCCGCACTGCCTGGGGGCAGTGGGCAGTGCAACTCCTGCAATGCACTGCCTCACTGTCTGGGGGCAGTGGGCAGTGCAACTCCAACTCCTGCAATGCACTGCCTCACTGCCTGGGGGCAGTGGGCGGTGCAACTTGTACAATGCACCGCCTCACTGCCTGGGGGCAGTGGGCAGCGCTACTCGTGCAATGCACTGCCTCACTGCCCTGGGGGCAGTGGGCAGTGGAACTCCTGCAATGCACTGCCTCACTGCCTGGGGGCAGTGGGCAGTGGAACTCGTGCAATGCACTGCCTCACTGCCTGGGGGCAGTGGGCAGTGGAACTCCTGCAATGCACCGCCTCACTGCCTGGGGGCAATGGGCGGTGCAACTCCTGCAATGCACTGCCTCACTGCCCTGGGGGCAGTGGACAGTGCAACTCCTGCAATGCACTGCCTCGCTGCCTAGGGGCAGTGGGCAGTGGAACTCCTGCAATGCACTGCCCCACTACCTGGGGGCAGTGGGCAGTGCAAATCCTGCAGTGCACTGCCTCACGGCCTGGGGGCAGTGGACAGTGCAACTCCGGCAATGCACCGCCTCACTGCCCTGGGGCAGTGGGCAGTGAAACTCCCGCAATGCACTGCCGCACCTCATGGGGGCAGTGGGCAGTGGAACTCCTGCAATACACTGCCTCACTGCCTGGGGGCAGTGGACAGTGCAACTCCTGCAATGCACCGCCTCACTGCCCTGGGGCAGTGGGCGGTGAAACTCCCGCAATGCACTGCCGCACTGCCTGGGGGCAGTGGGCAGTGCAACTCCTGCAATGCACTGCCTCACTGCCTCGGGGCAGTGGGCAGTGCAACTCCAACTCCTGCAATGCACTGCCTCACTGCCTGGGGGCAGTGGGCAGTGGAACTCCTGCAATGCACTGCCCCACTGCTTGGGGGCAGTGGACAGTGCAACTCCTGCAATGCAGTGCCTCACTGTCCCAGAGCAGTGGGCAGTGGAACTCCTGCAATGCACTACCTCACTGCCTGGGGGCAGTGGGCAGTGGAGCCCTTGCAATGCACTGCCTCATTGCCTCTGCCTGGGGGCAGCGGGCAGTGCAACCTCTGCAATGCACTGCCTCACTGCCCTGGGTCAGTGGGCAGTGCAACTCCTGCAATACACTGCCGAACTGCCCGGGGGCAGTGGGCAGCGGAACTCCTGCAATGCACCCCCTCACTGACTGGGGGCAGTGGGCAGTGCAACTCCAACTCCTGCAATGCACTGCCTCACTGCCTGGGGGCAGTGGGCGGTGCAACTTCTACAATGCACGGCCTCACTGCCTGGGGGCAGTGGGCAGTGGAACTCTTGCAATGCACCGCCTCACTGCCTGGGGGCAGTGGGCAGTGCAACTCCTGCAATGCACTGCCTCACTGTCTGGGGGCAGTGGGCAGTGGAACTCCTGCAATGCACCGCCTCACTGCCTGGGGGCAGTGGGCAGTGCAACTCCTGCAATGCACTGCCTCACTGCCCTGATGGCAGTGGACAGTGCAACTCCTGCAATACACTGCCGCACTGCCTGGGGGCAGTGGGCATTGGAACTCCTGCAATGCACTGCCTCACTGCCTGGGGGCAGTGGGCAGTGGACCTCCTGCAATGCACTGCCTCACTGCCTGGGGGCAGTGGGCCGTGCAACTCCTGCAATGCACTGCCTCACTGCCTGGGGGCAGTGGACAGTGCAACTCCTGCAATGCACTGCCTCACTGCCCTGGGGCAGTGGGCAGTGAAACTCCCGCAATGCAGTGCCTCACTGCCTGGGGGCAGTGGGCAGTGGAACTCCTGCAATGCACTGCCCCACTGCCTGGGGGCAGTGGGCAGTGGAACTCCTGCAATGCACCGCCTCACTGCCCTGGGGGCAGTGGGCAGTGCAACTCCAACTCCTGCAATGCACTGCCTCACTGCCTGGGGGCAGTGGGCGGTGCAACTTCTACAATGCACGGCCTCACTGCCTGGGGGCAGTGGGCAGTGGAACTCTTGCAATGCACCGCCTCACTGCCTGGGGGCAGTGGGCAGTGCAACTCCTGCAATGCACTGCCTCACCGTCTGGGGGCAGTGGGCAGTGGAACTCCTGCAATGCACCGCCTCACTGCCTGGGGGCAGTGGGCAGTGCAACTCCTGCAATGCACTGCCTCACTGCCCTGATGGCAGTGGACAGTGCAACTCCTGCAATACACTGCCGCACTGCCTGGGGGCAGTGGGCATTGGAACTCCTGCAATGCACTGCCTCACTGCCTGGGGGCAGTGGGCAGTGGACCTCCTGCAATGCACTGCCTCACTGCCTGGGGGCAGTGGGCCGTGCAACTCCTGCAATGCACTGCCTCACTGCCTGGGGGCAGTGGACAGTGCAACTCCTGCAATGCACTGCCTCACTGCCCTGGGGCAGTGGGCAGTGAAACTCCCGCAATGCAGTGCCTCACTGCCTGGGGGCAGTGGGCAGTGGAACTCCTGCAATGCACTGCCCCACTGCCTGGGGGCAGTGGGCAGTGGAACTCCTGCAATGCACCGCCTCACTGCCCTGGGGGCAGTGGGCACTGCAACTCCAACTCCTGCAATGCACTGCCTCACTGCCTGGGGGCAGTTGGCGGTGCAACTTCTACAATGCACGGCCTCACTGCCTGGGGGCAGTGGGCAGTGGAACTCCTGCAATGCACCGCCTCACTGCCCTGGGGCAGTGGGCAGTGGAACTCCTGCAATGCACTGCCCCACTGCCTGGGGGCAGTGGGCAGTGGAACTCCTGCAATGCACCGCCTCACTGCCTGGGGGCAGTTGGCGGTGCAACTTCTACAATGCACGGCCTCACTGCCTGGGGGCAGTGGGCAGTGGAACTCCTGCAATGCACCGCCTCACTGCCCTGGGGCAGTGGGCAGTGAAACTCCCGCAATGCACTGCCTCACTGCCTGGGGGCAGTGGGCAGTGGAACTCCTGCAATGCACTGCCCCACTGCCTGGGGGCAGTGGGCAGTGGAACTCCTGCAATGCACTGCCTCACTGCCTGGGGGCAGTTGGCGGTGCAACTTCTACAATGCACGGCCTCACTGCCTGGGGGCAGTGGGCAGTGGAACTCCTGCAATGCACCGCCTCACTGCCCTGGGGCAGTGGGCAGTGAAACTCCCGCAATGCACTGCCTCACTGCCTGGGGGCAGTGGGCAGTGGAACTCCTGCAATGCACTGCCCCACTGCCTGGGGGCAGTGGGCAGTGGAACTCCTGCAATGCACCGCCTCACTGCCCTGGGGGCAGTGGGCAGTGCAACTCCAACTCCTGCAATGCACTGCCTCACTGCCTGGGGGCAGTGGGCGGTGCAACTTCTACAATGCACGGCCTCACTGCCTGGGGGCAGTGGGCAGTGGAACTCCTGCAATGCACCGCCTCACTGCCTGGGGGCAGTGGGCAGTGCAACTCCTGCAATGCACTGCCTCACTGCCTGGGGGCAGTGGGCAGTGGAACTCCTGCAATGCACTGCCTCACTGCCTGGGGGCAGTGGGCAGTGGACCTCCTGCAATGCACTGCCTCACTGCCTGGGGGCAGTGGGCAGTGGAACTCCTGCAATGCACTGCCTCACTGCCTGGGGGCAGTGGGCAGTGGAACTCCCGCAATGCACTGCCTCACTGCCTGGGGGCAGTGGGCAGTGGAACTCTTGCAATGCACTGCCCCACTGCCTGGGGGCAGTGGACAGTGCAACTCCTGCAATGCACCGCCTCACTGCCTGGGGGCAGTGGACAGTGCAACTCCTGCAATGCACTGCCTCACTGCCCTGGGGCAGTGGGCGGTGAAACTCCCGCAATGCAGTGCCTCACTGCCTGGGGGCAGTGGGCAGTGGAACTCCTGCGGTGCACTGCCCCACTGCCTGGGGGCAGTGGGCAGTGGAACTCCTGCCATGCACCGCCTCACTGCCCTGGGGGCAGTGGGCAGTGCAACTCCTGCAATGCACTGCCGCACTGCATGGGGGCAGTGGGCAGTGCAACTCCTGCAATACACTGCCGCACTGCCTGGGGGCAGTGGGCAGCGGAACTCCTGCAATGCACTGCCTCACTGCCTGGGGGCAGTGGGCAGTGCAACTCCTGCAATGCACTGCCTCACTGCCTGGGGGCAGTGGACAATGCAACTCCTGCAATGCATCGCCTCACTGCACTGGGACAGTGGGCAGTGAAACTCCCGCAATGCACTGCCTCACTGCCTTGGGGCAGTGGGCAGTGGAACTCCCGCAATGCAGTGCCTAACTGCCTGGGGGCAGTGAGCAGTGGAACTCCTGCAATGCACTGCCCCACTGCCTGGGGGCAGTGGGCAGTGGAACTCCTGCAATGCACCGCCTCATTGCCCTGGGGGCAGTGGGCAGTGGAACTCCTGCAATGCACTGCCCCAATGCCTGGGGGCAGTGGGCAATGGAACTCCTGCAATGCACCGCCTCACTGCCCTGGGGGCAGTGGGCAGTGCAACTCCTGCAATGCACTGCCGCACTGCATGGGGGCAGTGGGCAGTGCAACTCCTGCAATACACTGCCGCACTGCCTGGGGGCAGTGGGCAGCGCAACTCCTGCAATGCACTGCCGCACTAGCTTGGGGGCAGTGGGCAGTGGACCTCCGGCAATACACTGCCGCACTGCCCGGGGGCACTGAGCAGTGCAGCTCCTGCATTACTCTGCCCCACTGCCTGGGGGCAGTGGACAGTGCAACTCCTGCAATGCACTGCCTCACTGCCTGGGGGCAGTGGGCAGTGGAACTCTTGCAATGCACTGCTTCACTGCCTGGGGCCAGTGGACAGTGCAACTCCTGCAATGCACTGCCCCACTGCCTGGGGGCAGTGGGCTGTGCAACTTCTGCAATACACTGCCGCACTGCTTGGGGGCAGTGGGCAGCGCAGCTCCTGCAATGCACTGCCTCACTGCCCTGGGGCAGTGGGCAGCGGAACTCTTGCAACGCACTACCTCACTGCCTGTGAGCAGTGGGCGGTGCAACTCTTGCAATGCACTGCCTCACTGCTTGGGGGCAGTGGGCAGTGCAACTTCTGCAATGGGTGGTCGGAGTGTAGTGCCGGTCCTGTGGGGATGTACTACTGGGCGCACCGGCCTGGGGGGATGGGGAGTCCAACCCAGGGGGTGGTCGGGGCATCCTTCAGGGCCTATGAGGGGCCATCATCTTCGGAGAACCGGGCGCACCGGCCTGGGGGGGACGGGGAGTCGAGGCCAGGGGGTGGTCGGAGCCTCCTGCAGGGCCCATGGGGGGCCAATATCTTCAGAGAACCGGGCGCACTGGCCTGGGGGGGACGGGGAGTCCAGCCCAGGGGGTGTTCGGAGCCCCCTGCAAGGCCTATGGGGGGCCATTATCTCTGGAGAACCGGGCGCACTGGCCTGGGGGGGACGGGGAGTCCAGCCCAGGGGGTGTTCGGAGCCTCCTGCCAGGCCTACGGGGGGCCACCTTCTTCAGAGAACCGGGCGCACCGGCCTGGGGGGGACGGGGAGTCCAGCCCAGGGGGTGTTCGGAGCCTCCTGCCAGGCCTACGGGGGGCCATCTTCTTCAGAGAACCGGGCGCACCGGCCCGGGGGGGACGGGGAGTCCTGCCCAGGGGGTGTTCGGAGCCTCCTGCCAGGCCTACGGGGGGCCACCTTCTTCAGAGAACTGGGCGCACCGGCCTGGGGGGGACGGGGAGTCCAGCCCAAGGGGTGTTCGGAGCCTCCTGCCAGGCCTACGGGGGGCCACCTTCTTCAGAGAACCGGGCGCACCGGCCCGGGGGGGACGGGGAGTCCTGCCCAGGGGGTGTTCGGAGCCTCCTGCCAGGCCAATGGGGGGCCAATATCTTCGGAGAACCGGGCGCACCGGCCTGGGGGGGACGGGGAGTCGTGCCCGGGGGGTGTTCGGAGCCTCCTGCCAGGCCTACGGGGGGCCATCTTCTTCAGAGAACCGGGCGCACCGGCCCGGGGGGGACGGGGAATCCTGCCCAGGGGGTGTTCGGAGCCTCCTGCCAGGCCTACGGGGGGCCACCTTCTTCGGAGAACCGGGCGCACCGGCCTGGGGGGGACGGGGAGTCCAGCCCAGGGGGTGTTCGGAGCCTCCTGCCAGGCCAATGGGGGGCCAATATCTTCGGAGAACCGGGCGCACCGGCGTGGGGGGGACGGGGAGTCCAGCCCAGGGGGTGTTCGGAGCCTCCTGCCAGGCCAATGGGGGGCCAATATCTTCGGAGAACCGGGCGCACCGGCCTGGGGGGGACGGGGAGTCCGGCCCAGGGGGTGTTCGGAGCCTCCTGCCAGGCCTACGGGGGGCCACCTTCTTCAGAGAACCGGGCGCACCGGCCTGGGGGGGACGGGGAGTCCTGCCCAGGGGGTGTTCGGAGCCTCCTGCCAGGCCTACGGGGGGCCACCTTCTTCAGAGAACCGGGCGCACCGGCCTGGGGGGGACGGGGAGTCCTGCCCAGGGGGTGTTCGGAGCCTCCTGCCAGGCCAATGGGGGGCCACCTTCTTCAGAGAACCGGGCGCACCGGCCTGGGGGGGACGGGGAGTCCAGCCCAGGGGGTGTTCGGAGCCTCCTGCCAGGCCAATGGGGGGCCACCTTCTTCAGAGAACCGGGCGCACCGGCCTGGGGGGGACGGGGAGTCCAGCCCAGGGGGTGTTCGGAGCCTCCTGCCAGGCCAATGGGGGGCCAATATCTTCGGAGAACCGGGCGCACCGGCCTGGGGGGGACGGGGAGTCCAGCCCAGGGGGTGTTCGGAGCCTCCTACCAGGCCTACGGGCGGCCACCTTCTTCAGAGAACCGGGCGCACCGGCCCGGGGGGGACGGGGAGTCCTGCCCAGGGGGTGGTCGGAGCCTCCTGCCAGGCCTACGGGGGGCCATCTTCTTCAGAGAACCGGGCGCACCGGCCCGGGGGGGGACGGGGAGTCCTGCCCAGGGGGTGTTCTGAGCCTCCCGCCAGGCCAATGGGGGGCCATCTTCTTCAGAGAACCGGGCGCACCGGCCTGGGGGGGACGGGGAGTCCAGGCCAGGGGGTGTTCGGAGCCTCCTGCCAGGCCAATGGGGGGCCATCCTCTTCAGAGAACCGGGCGCACCGGCCTGGGGGGGACGGGGAGTCCAGCCCAGGGGGTGTTCGGAGCCTCCTGCCAGGCCTACGGGGGGCCATCTTCTTCAGAGAACCGGGCGCACCGGCCTGGGGGGGACGGGGAGTCCAGCCCAGGGGGTGTTCGGAGCCTCCTGCCAGGCCAATGGGGGGCCAATATCTTCGGAGAACCGGGCGCACCGGCCTGGGGGGGACGGGGAGTCCAGCCCAGGGGGTGTTGGGAGCCTCCTGCCAGGCCTACGGGGGGCCACCTTCTTCAGAGAACCGGGCGCACCGGCCCGGGGGGGACGGGGAGTCCAGCCCAGGGGGTGTTCGGAGCCTCCTGCCAGGCCTACGGAGGGCCATCTTCTTCAGAGAACCGGGCGCACCGGCCTGGGGGGGACGGGGAGTCCTGCCCAGGCGGTGTTCGGAGCCTCCTACCAGGCCAATGGGGGGCCAATATCTTCGCAGAACCGGGCGCACCGGCCTGGGGGGGACGGGGAGTCCAGCCCAGGGGGTGTTCGGAGCCTCCTGCCAGGCCAATGGGGGGCCAATATCTTCGGAGAACCGGGCGCACCGGCCTGGGGGGGACGGGGAGTCCAGCCCAGGGGGTGTTCGGAGCCTCCTGCCAGGCCTACGGGGGGCCATCCTCTTCAGAGAACCGGGCGCACCGGCCTGGGGGGGACGGGGAGTCCAGCCCAGGGGGTGTTCTGAGCCTCCCGCCAGGCCAATGGGGGGCCATCTTCTGAGAACCGGGCGCACCGGCCTGGGGGGGACGGGGAGTCCTGCCCAGGCGGTGTTCGGAGCCTCCTGCCAGGCCAATGGGGGGCCAATATCTTCGGAGAACCGGGCGCACCGGTCTGGGGGGGACGGGGAGTCCAGCCCAGGGGGTGTTCGGAGCCTCCTGCCAGGCCAATGGGGGGCCACCTTCTTCAGAGAACCGGGCGCACCGGCCTGGGGGGGACGGGGAGTCCAGCCCAGGGGGTGTTCGGAGCCTCCTGCCAGGCCAATGGGGGGCCAATATCTTCGGAGAACCGGGCGCACCGGCCTGGGGGGGACGGGGAGTCCAGCCCAGGGGGTGTTCGGAGCCTCCTGCCAGGCCAATGGGGGGCCACCTTCTTCAGAGAACCGGGCGCACCGGCCTGGGGGGGACGGGGAGTCCAGCCCAGGGGGTGTTCGGAGCCTCCTTCCAGGCCTACGGGGGGCCACCTTCTTCAGAGAACCGGGCGCACCGGCCTGGGGGGGGCGGGGAGTCCTGCCCAGGGGGTGTTCGGAGCCTCCTGCCAGGCCAATGGGGGGCCACCTTCTTCAGAGAACCGGGGGCACCGGCCCGGGGGGGACGGGGAGTCCTGCCCAGGCGGTGTTCGGAGCCTCGTGCTAGGCCAATGGGGGGCCAATATCTTCAGACAACCGGGCGCACCGGCCTGGGGGGGACGGGGAGTCCAGCCCAGGGGGTGTTCGGAGCCTCCTGCCAGGCCAATGGGGGGCCAATATCTTCGGAGAACCGGGCGCACCGGCCTGGGGGGGACGGGGAGTCCAGCCCAGGGGGTGTTCGGAGCCTCCTGCCAGGCCTACGGGGGGCCATCCTCTTCAGAGAACCGGGCGCACCGGCCTGGGGGGGACGGGGAGTCCAGCCCAGGGGGTGTTCGGAGCCTCCTGCCAGGCCTACGGGCGGCCACCTTCTTCAGAGAACCGGGCGCACCGGCCTGGGGGGGACGGGGAGTCCAGCCCAGGGGGTGTTCGGAGCCTCCTGCCAGGCCTACGAGGGGCCATCTTCTTCAGAGAACCGGGCGCACCGGCCTGGGGGGGACGGGGAGTCCAGCCCAGGGGGTGTTCGGAGCCTCCTGCCAGGCCAATGGGGGGCCACCTTCTTCAGAGAACCGGGGGCACCGGCCTGGGGGGGACGGGGAGTCCTGCCCAGGGGGTGGTCGGAGCCTCCTGCCAGGCCTACGGGGGGCCATCCTCTTCAGAGAACCGGGCGCACCGGCCTGGGGGGGACGGGGAGTCCAGCCCAGGGGGTGTTCGGAGCCTCCTGCCAGGCCTACGGGGGGCCATCCTCTTCAGAGAACCGGGCGCACCGGCCTGGGGGGGACGGGGAGTCCAGCCCAGGGGGTGTTCTGAGCCTCCCGCCAGGCCAATGGGGGGCCATCTTCTGAGAACCGGGCGCACCGGCCTGGGGGGGACGGGGAGTCCTGCCCAGGCGGTGTTCGGAGCCTCCTGCCAGGCCAATGGGGGGCCAATATCTTCGGAGAACCGGGCGCACCGGCCTGGGGGGGACGGGGAGTCCAGCCCAGGGGGTGTTCGGAGCCTCCTGCCAGGCCAATGGGGGGCCACCTTCTTCAGAGAACCGGGCGCACCGGCCTGGGGGGGACGGGGAGTCCAGCCCAGGGGGTGTTCGGAGCCTCCTGCCAGGCCAATGGGGGGCCAATATCTTCGGAGAACCGGGCGCACCGGCCTGGGGGGGACGGGGAGTCCAGCCCAGGGGGTGTTCGGAGCCTCCTGCCAGGCCAATGGGGGGCCACCTTCTTCAGAGAACCGGGCGCACCGGCCTGGGGGGGACGGGGAGTCCAGCCCAGGGGGTGTTCGGAGCCTCCTTCCAGGCCTACGGGGGGCCACCTTCTTCAGAGAACCGGGCGCACCGGCCTGGGGGGGGCGGGGAGTCCTGCCCAGGGGGTGTTCGGAGCCTCCTGCCAGGCCAATGGGGGGCCACCTTCTTCAGAGAACCGGGGGCACCGGCCCGGGGGGGACGGGGAGTCCTGCCCAGGCGGTGTTCGGAGCCTCGTGCTAGGCCAATGGGGGGCCAATATCTTCAGACAACCGGGCGCACCGGCCTGGGGGGGACGGGGAGTCCAGCCCAGGGGGTGTTCGGAGCCTCCTGCCAGGCCAATGGGGGGCCAATATCTTCGGAGAACCGGGCGCACCGGCCTGGGGGGGACGGGGAGTCCAGCCCAGGGGGTGTTCGGAGCCTCCTGCCAGGCCTACGGGGGGCCATCCTCTTCAGAGAACCGGGCGCACCGGCCTGGGGGGGACGGGGAGTCCAGCCCAGGGGGTGTTCGGAGCCTCCTGCCAGGCCTACGGGCGGCCACCTTCTTCAGAGAACCGGGCGCACCGGCCTGGGGGGGACGGGGAGTCCAGCCCAGGGGGTGTTCGGAGCCTCCTGCCAGGCCTACGAGGGGCCATCTTCTTCAGAGAACCGGGCGCACCGGCCTGGGGGGGACGGGGAGTCCAGCCCAGGGGGTGTTCGGAGCCTCCTGCCAGGCCAATGGGGGGCCACCTTCTTCAGAGAACCGGGGGCACCGGCCTGGGGGGGACGGGGAGTCCAGCCCAGGGGGTGTTCGGAGCCTCCTGCCAGGCCAATGGGGGGCCAATATCTTCGGAGAACCGGGCGCACCGGCCTGGGGGGGACGGGGAGTCCAGCCCAGGGGGTGTTCGGAGCCTCCTGCCAGGCCTACGGGGGGCCATCCTCTTCAAAGAACCGGGCGCACCGGCCTGGGGGGGACGGGGAGTCCAGCCCAGGGGGTGTTCGGAGCCTCCTGCCAGGCCTACGGGGGGCCATCTTCTTCAGAGAACCGGGGGCACCGGCCTGGGGGGGACGGGGAGTCCTGCCCAGGCGGTGTTTGGAGCCTCCTGCCAGGCCAATGGGGGGCCAATATCTTCGGAGAACCGGGCGCACCGGCCTGGGGGGGACGGGGAGTCTAGCCCAGGGGGTGTTCGGAGCCTCCTGCCAGGCCAATGGGGGGCCACCTTCTTCAGAGAACCGGGCGCACCGGCCTGGGGGGGACGGGGAGTCCAGCCCAGGGGGTGTTCGGAGCCTCCTGCCAGGCCAATGGGGGGCCAATATCTTCGGAGAACCGGGCGCACCGGCCTGGGGGGGACGGGGAGTCCAGCCCAGGGGATGTTCGGAGCCTCCTTCCAGGCCTACGGGGGGCCACCTTCTTCAGAGAACCGGGCGCACCGGCCTGGGGGGGGCGGGGAGTCCTGCCCAGGGGGTGTTCGGAGCCTCCTGCCAGGCCAATGGGGGGCCACCTTCTTCAGAGAACCGGGCGCACCGGCCTGGGGGGGACGGGGAGTCCTGCCCAGGGGGTGTTCGGAGCCTCCTGCCAGGCCAATGGGGGGCCACCTTCTTCAGAGAACCGGGCGCACCGGCCTGGGGGGGACGGGGAGTCCAGCCCAGGGGGTGTTCGGAGCCTCCTGCCAGGCCAATGGGGGGCCAATATTTTCGGAGAACCGGGCGCACCGGCCTGGGGGGGACGGGGAGTCCTGCCCAGGGGGTGTTCGGAGCCTCCTGCCAGGCCAATGGGGGGCCACCTTCTTCAGAGAACCGGGCGCACCGGCCCGGGGGGGACGGGGAGTCCTGCCCAGGGGGTGGTCGGAGCCTCCTGCCAGGCCTACGGGGGGCCATCTTCTTCAGAGAACCGGGCGCACCGGCCCGGGGGGGGACGGGAAGTCCTGCCCAGGGGGTGTTCTGAGCCTCCCGCCAGGCCAATGGGGGGCCACCTTCTTCAGAGAACCGGGCGCACCGGCCTGGGGGGGACGGGGAGTCCAGCCCAGGGGGTGTTCGGAGCCTCCTGCCAGGCCCATGGGGGGCCAATATCTTCGGAGAACCGGGCGCACTGGCCTGGGGGGGACGGGGAGTCCTGCCCAGGGGGTGTTCGGAGCCTCCTTCCAGGCCTACGCGCGGCCACCTTCTTCAGAGAACCGGGCGCACCGGCCCGGGGGGGACGGGGAGTCCTGCCCAGGGGGTGGTCGGAGCCTTCTGCCAGGCCTACGGGGGGCCATCTTCTTTAGAGAACCGGGCGCACCGGCCCGGGGGGGGACGGGGAGTCCTGCCCAGGGGGTGTTCGGAGCCTCCTTCCAGGCCTACGAGCGGCCACCTTCTTCAGAGAACCGGGCGCACCGGCCCGGGGGGGACGGGGAGTCCTGCCCAGGGGGTGGTCGGAGCCTCCTGCCAGGCCTACGGGGGGCCATCTTCTTCAGAGAACCGGGCGCACCGGCCTGGGGGGGACGGGGAGTCCTGCCCAGGGGGTGTTCTGAGCCTCCCGCCAGGCCAATGGGGGGCCATCTTCTTCAGAGAACCGGGCGCACCGGCCTGGGGGGGACGGGGAGTCCAGGCCAGGGGGTGTTCGGAGCCTCCTGCCAGGCCAATGGGGGGCCATCCTCTTCAGAGAACCGGGCGCACCGGCCTGGGGGGGACGGGGAGTCCAGCCCAGGGGGTGTTCGGAGCCTCCTGCCAGGCCTACGGGGGGCCATCTTCTTCACAGAACCGGGCGCACCGGCCTGGGGGGGACGGGGAGTCCTGCCCAGGCGGTGTTCGGAGCCTCCTGCCAGGCCAATGGGGGGCCAATATCTTCGGAGAACCGGGCGCACCGGCCTGGGGGGGACGGGGAGTCCAGCCCAGGGGGTGTTCGGAGCCTCCTGCCAGGCCTACGGGGGGCCACCTTCTTCAGAGAACCGGGCGCACCGGCCTGGGGGGGACGGGGAGTCCAGCCCAGGGGGTGTTCGGAGCCTCCTGCCAGGCCTACGGGGGGCCATCTTCTTCAGAGAACCGGGCGCACCGGCCTGGGGGGGACGGGGAGTCCTGCCCAGGCGGTGTTCGGAGCCTCCTACGGCCAATGGGGGGCCAATATCTTCGCAGAACCGGGCGCACCGGCCTGGGGGGGACGGGGAGTCCAGCCCAGGGGGTGTTCGGAGCCTCCTGCCAGGCCAATGGGGGGCCAATATCTTCGGAGAACCGGGCGCACCGGCCTGGGGGGGACGGGGAGTCCAGCCCAGGGGGTGTTCGGAGCCTCCTGCCAGGCCTACGGGGGGCCATCCTCTTCAGAGAACCGGGCGCACCGGCCTGGGGGGGACAGGGAGTCCAGCCCAGGGGGTGTTCGGAGCCTCCTGCCAGGCCTACGGGGGGCCACCTTCTTCAGAGAACCGGGCGCACCGGCCTGGGGGGGACGGGGAGTCCAGCCCAGGGGGTGTTCGGAGCCTCCTGCCAGGCCTACGGGGGGCCATCTTCTTCTGAGAACCGGGCGCACCGGCCTGGGGGGAACGGGGAGTCCTGCCCAGGCGGTGTTCGGAGCCTCCTGCTAGGCCAATGGGGGGCCAATATCTTCGGAGAACCGGGCGCACCGGCCTGGGGGGGACGGGGAGTCCAGCCCAGGGGGTGTTCGGAGCCTCCTGCCAGGCCAATGGGGGGCCAATATCTTCGGAGAACCGGGCGCACCGGCCTGGGGGGGACGGGGAGTCCAGCCCAGGGGGTGTTCGGAGCCTCCTGCCAGGCCTACGGGGGGCCATCTTCTGAGAACCGGGCGCACCGGCCTGGGGGGGACGGGGAGTCCTGCCCAGGGGGTGTTCGGAGCCTCCTGCCAGGCCAATGGGGGGCCAATATCTTCGCAGAACCGGGCGCACCGGCCTGGGGGGGACGGGGAGTCCAGCCCAGGGGGTGTTCGGAGCCTCCTGCCAGGCCAATGGGGGGCCAATATCTTCGGAGAACCGGGCGCACCGGCCTGGGGGGGACGGGGAGTCCAGCCCAGGGGGTGTTCGGAGCCTCCTGCCAGGCCTACGGGGGGCCATCCTCTTCAGAGAACCGGGCGCACCGGCCTGGGGGGGACGGGGAGTCCAGCCCAGGGGGTGTTCGGAGCCTCCTGCCAGGCCTACGGGGGGCCATCTTCTGAGAACCGGGCGCACCGGCCTGGGGGGGACGGGGAGTCCTGCCCAGGCGGTGTTCGGAGCCTCGTGCCAGGCCAATGGGGGGCCAATATCTTCGGAGAACCGGGCGCACCGGCCTGGGGGGGACGGGGAGTCCAGCCCAGGGGGTGTTCGGAGCCTCCTGCCAGGCCAATGGGGGGCCACCTTCTTCAGAGAACCGGGGGCACCGGCCTGGGGGGGACGGGGAGTCCAGCCCAGGGGGTGTTCGGAGCCTCCTGCCAGGCCAATGGGGGGCCAATATCTTCGGAGAACCGGGCGCACCGGCCTGGGGGGGACGGGGAGTCCAGCCCAGGGGGTGTTCGGAGCCTCCTGCCAGGCCTACGGGGGGCCATCCTCTTCAGAGAACCGGGCGCACCGGCCTGGGGGGGACGGGGAGTCCAGCCCAGGGGGTGTTCGGAGCCTCCTGCCAGGCCTACGGGGGGCCATCTTCTTCAGAGAACCGGGCGCACCGGCCTGGGGGGGACGGGGAGTCCTGCCCAGGCGGTGTTCGGAGCCTCGTGCCAGGCCAATGGGGGGCCAATATCTTCGGAGAACCGGGCGCACCGGCCTGGGGGGGACGGGGAGTGCAGCCCAGGGGGTGTTCGGAGCCTCCTGCCAGGCCAATGGGGGGCCACCTTCTTCAGAGAACCGGGCGCACCGGCCTGGGGGGGACGGGGAGTCCAGCCCAGGGGGTGTTCGGAGCCTCCTGCCAGGCCAATGGGGGGCCAATATCTTCGGAGAACCGGGCGCACCGGCCTGGGGGGGACGGGGAGTCCAGCCCAGGGGATGTTCGGAGCCTCCTTCCAGGCCTACGGGGGGCCACCTTCTTCAGAGAACCGGGCGCACCGGCCTGGGGGGGGCGGGGAGTCCAGCCCAGGGGGTGTTCGGAGCCTCCTGCCAGGCCAATGGGGGGCCACCTTCTTCAGAGAACCGGGCGCACCGGCCTGGGGGGGGCGGGGAGTCCAGCCCAGGGGGTGTTCGGAGCCTCCTGCCAGGCCAATGGGGGGCCAATATCTTCGGAGAACCGGGCGCACCGGCCTGGGGGGGACGGGGAGTCCAGCCCAGGGGGTGTTCGGAGCCTCCTGCCAGGCCTACGGGGGGCCATCCTCTTCAGAGAACCGGGCGCACCGGCCTGGGGGGGACAGGGAGTCCAGCCCAGGGGGTGTTCGGAGCCTCCTGCCAGGCCTACGGGGGGCCATCTTCTGAGAACCGGGCGCACCGGCCTTGGGGGAACGGGGAGTCCTGCCCAGGCGGTGTTCGGAGCCTCCTGCTAGGCCAATGGGGGGCCAATATCTTCGGAGAACCGGGCGCACCGGCCTGGGGGGGACGGGGAGTCCAGCCCAGGGGGTGTTCGGAGCCTCCTGCCAGGCCAATGGGGGGCCAATATCTTCGGAGAACCGGGCGCACCGGCCTGGGGGGGACGGGGAGTCCAGCCCAGGGGGTGTTCGGAGCCTCCTGCCAGGCCTACGGGGGGCCATCTTCTGAGAACCGGGCGCACCGGCCTGGGGGGGACGGGGAGTCCTGCCCAGGCGGTGTTCGGAGCCTCCTGCCAGGCCAATGGGGGGCCAATATCTTCGCACAACCGGGCGCACCGGCCTGGGGGGGACGGGGAGTCCAGCCCAGGGGGTGTTCGGAGCCTCCTGCCAGGCCAATGGGGGGCCAATATCTTCGGAGAACCGGGCGCACCGGCCTGGGGGGGACGGGGAGTCCAGCCCAGGGGGTGTTCGGAGCCTCCTGCCAGGCCTACGGGGGGCCATCCTCTTCAGAGAACCGGGCGCACCGGCCTGGGGGGGACGGGGAGTCCAGCCCAGGGGGTGTTCGGAGCCTCCTGCCAGGCCTACGGGGGGCCATCTTCTGAGAACCGGGCGCACCGGCCTGGGGGGGACGGGGAGTCCTGTCCAGGCGGTGTTCGGAGCCTCGTGCCAGGCCAATGGGGGGCCAATATCTTCGGAGAACCGGGCGCACCGGCCTGGGGGGGACGGGGAGTCCAGCCCAGGGGGTGTTCGGAGCCTCCTGCCAGGCCAATGGGGGGCCACCTTCTTCAGAGAACCGGGGGCACCGGCCTGGGGGGGACGGGGAGTCCAGCCCAGGGGGTGTTCGGAGCCTCCTGCCAGGCCAATGGGGGGCCAATATCTTCGGAGAACCGGGCGCACCGGCCTGGGGGGGACGGGGAGTCCAGCCCAGGGGGTGTTCGGAGCCTCCTGCCAGGCCTACGGGGGGCCATCCTCTTCAGAGAACCGGGCGCACCGGCCTGGGGGGGACGGGGAGTCCAGCCCAGGGGGTGTTCGGAGCCTCCTGCCAGGCCTACGGGGGGCCATCTTCTTCAGAGAACCGGGCGCACCGGCCTGGGGGGGACGGGGAGTCCTGCCCAGGCGGTGTTCGGAGCCTCGTGCCAGGCCAATGGGGGGCCAATATCTTCGGAGAACCGGGCGCACCGGCCTGGGGGGGACGGGGAGTGCAGCCCAGGGGGTGTTCGGAGCCTCCTGCCAGGCCAATGGGGGGCCACCTTCTTCAGAGAACCGGGCGCACCGGCCTGGGGGGGACGGGGAGTCCAGCCCAGGGGGTGTTCGGAGCCTCCTGCCAGGCCAATGGGGGGCCAATATCTTCGGAGAACCGGGCGCACCGGCCTGGGGGGGACGGGGAGTCCAGCCCAGGGGATGTTCGGAGCCTCCTTCCAGGCCTACGGGGGGCCACCTTCTTCAGAGAACCGGGCGCACCGGCCTGGGGGGGGCGGGGAGTCCTGCCCAGGGGGTGTTCAGAGCCTCCTGCCAGGCCAATGGGGGGCCACCTTCTTCAGAGAACCGGGCGCACCGGCCTGGGGGGGACGGGGAGTCCTGCCCAGGGGGTGTTCGGAGCCTCCTGCCAGGCCAATGGGGGGCCACCTTCTTCAGAGAACCGGGCGCACCGGCCTGGGGGGGACGGGGAGTCCAGCCCAGGGGGTGTTCGGAGCCTCCTGCCAGGCCAATGGGGGGCCAATATCTTCGGAGAACCGGGCGCACCGGCCTGGGGGGGACGGGGAGTCCTGCCCAGGGGGTGTTCGGAGCCTCCTGCCAGGCCAATGGGGGGCCACCTTCTTCAGAGAACCGGGCGCACCGGCCTGGGGGGGACGGGGAGTCCAGCCCAGGGGGTGTTCGGAGCCTCCTGCCAGGCCTACGGGTTGCCACCTTCTTCAGAGAACCGGGCGCACCGGCCTGGGGGGGACGGGGAGTCCAGCCCAGGGGGTGTTCGGAGCCTCCTGCCAGGCCTACGGGGGGCCATCTTCTTCAGAGAACCGGGCGCACCGGCCCGGGGGGGACGGGGAGTCCAGCCCAGGGGGTGTTCGGAGCCTCCTGCCAGGCCAATGGGGGGCCATCTTCTTCAGAGAACCGGGCGCACCGGCCTGGGGGGGACGGGGAGTCCAGCCCAGGGGGTGTTCGGAGCCTCCTGCCAGGCCAATGGGGGGCCATCCTCTTCAGAGAACCGGGCGCACCGGCCTCGGGGGGGACGGGGAGTCCTGCCCAGGGGGTGTTCGGAGCCTCCTGCAAGGCCAGTGGGGGGCCATCTTCTTCGGATAACCGGGCGCACCGGCCTGGGGGGGACGGGGAGTCCAGCCCAGGGGGTGGTCGGAGCCTCCTGCAAGGCCAGTGGGGGGCCTTCTTCTTCGGAGAACCGGGCGCACCGGCCCGGGGGGGACGGGGAGTCCTGTCCAGGGGGTGTTCGGAGCCTCCTGCAAGACCCGTGGGGGGCTACCTTCCTTCAAAGCCCCCCACCCCCAGTCCCACTATGCTATGCAGCAAGGCAGTAGGGCAGTAGTACCGGGGGTCATAACCCCGGGGTAGCAGTAACAGGGACTCAACGTGAGTCCTCTTAACCATGAACAACCCCAAATACCGCCGGGGCTTAACTCCCGAACGTAACGGTATTTGGGGCCCCCGTGGGCCTTATGAGCCCACGGAGTGTACTGAGGCGTGGCTACCAGCACTTAAAGTCTGGCCTGCCATACCCATTGCTGGGCTCGCCTCAGTACGGCCGGTCGGGTCCGGCTCTGGGGGCTGCGCACTAAACTGGCAACGGGGGAGGGCCATTTACCCGGTGAAGCATTATTTACGGCGGTAGGCACTATTTATTACATTAGGTAGTTACTCAGCGCAATTGGTTACCCCGCAGACATGCCCCTTCCAGTGGTGCGCTCACCTTTGGGGCTGCCTTTGGGGGATCGGGGGCTGTTACCCCTCCCGGACGCCCTCTCTGGTGTTGGCGCCGGGGTGGTGGCCGGGGGGCCTTATACCTTACCTCAAAGGATGTTGGATACCCTTACCGGGGCGTCCAGCCGGACGGGTGCCCAGGGGGGGCATTCAGGTTCTTGTTATCTTCATACACATACACATCACATAGGCCAGCTGTCAGTTGGAAAAGACAACTCCACAGGGGCGCCACTGGCCCTCCTCTGCAAACTCTCTGAGAAAGCGTTCTGAGTATCATCAGTTAAGACCCTGGACCCCCAGGCCAGTTTCCAGGCACCGCGCCTCTGCTAGGGCGGGGGCCCCTCACATGCACCCTCCGGGGCCCTTTCCACCTGCACACCTGGACGCTTGCCATGAAGACCCCGCATTGGAGCCTCCTCGGTGGCGCGCCCGGGCCCAGTTGTTCACGCGACCGGCCGCCGATGCGGGGCCCTGGAGGCGCGCCGCACGGGCGCTGCCAGCCTGTGAGAGGGGCAAGGGCAGGAGAAGGGGGTGGGGGGGGGGGCAGTGGGCAGGGGAGGCGGCACGGAGTGGCTGCGGGAGGTAGTGCATGGGGGGCACTGAGAGCTGCATGGGGGTGTGTGGGATGGAGTTGGGGCAGAGGGCCCTGTGGGTGGGGCAAAGGCGTTGAGGGGAGATGGAGGGGGAGGCTGTTCCAGCCGTCCTCTCTAGGGATCGCTGGTCCGTTCCCGGGGCCCTGGCGGCCGGTACTAGGGGGCCGCGGGGTCCCTGGGGATGGCGCTTGGCACTGGGACGTGCGCGCACCCGACACTGTTAGTACACCGCCTATTGGCAGTGCCCGGGCCCTGTCGTCCGGGGCTTCGCACCCGGGACCCAGCCCGTGGGTAGAGCTGGGGAGTACTCAGGTGTTGTGTTGTGTTGTGTTGTGTTGTGTTGTGTTGTGTTGTGTTGTGTTGTGTTGTGTTGTGTTGTGTTGTGTTGTGTTGTGTTGTGTTGTGTTGTGTTGTGCTGTGTGGTGTGGTGGGTGAATTGGTCTTTTATAGATCAACACCAACGACACCTACTCCACGCACTCGGCTCTGAAGAAGAAGAAATGCGAATCAAATGGCAGCACCATCAGCTTAGAAGACATTCCAGGGGCCCGGCGTTTCGGGAAGAACCCCAAGAAAGGGCACATGTACGTGCACTTCGATACGTATGTCCCAGACCAGACCCCCTGCATTGCATCGCGCACTCCCCTCCCCCTCCCCGAGCCCCGCCTCTGGACCCGCCAAAGTTCTCGAACCCCGCTTTTCTGCGATTTGAGATTTCGGGACAACTGCCGAAAAACTATTTTTTTTGGCCTCCCGAGGGGGAGATTTTTTTTTTTTGCCTTATGTCTTAATACTTAAAATACCCTGAATTTTGTTGAGAGTTCAAAAATGGGTGCAAAACACAAAACACAATTTTGATCCCCGACCCGACCTCCGGGTCGGACCTTGGCTGATGGGAGCCTGAGCTGATGGGCAAAAAATTTTTGCCCCATGTGTATGTTCAAAATCATCGGCGCGCCATGGGGACCATTTTTGGGTATGTATGTTGGGGTGCCCACCGACCCCCCGCCTCCAGGGACCCCGGCGGCTGACAGGCCGAGCCACCAACCCCCCCGCCCCCCCCCCCTCCGGACCCCCAAAAGTTCTTGGACACGGTTGGGGGTCAATATTCGAACCTGCCGCCCCCCTTGCACACTCCTCAGGCAATGGAGAAATGTGCATGTTGGGCAAAGGGGAGTGGTCCCGCCGTTGGACAGCGCTGCTTCCCCATGGATTCCCGGGTCTCCGTAGGCAGAGGGTCACCGACGGCGGTTGGAGGGGTAGCGTCGGCGGTTCAACGCTAGCTGAAACGGTCCCTGGGGGTGGTCTTAAATGCAGCAAAGAAAAATTGTGGGCATCCTCAACACACGCCCTGTCGGACTGCAGTGAATGCCCGCCACGCGAGCCTACTCCTGCCCCTGCCCCCGGATCCGCCGGTGAGTGCAGGCTTAGGGGTACTGGGGACACTGCTCAGACTCGTGCCCCTTGGCGGTTGCGAAGGCGAGGGAAGGGGTGTGGGGGTGGGGGACTGTAGGGCATCCGGACGTGTACGCACAAGGACTGCGGGAGTGATGCGGCGTCGGTGTTCTTCGCTTGCTCCTCCACGGGCTGGATGGCCACCAACCCCCAAATTCCCTCCGACACCGTGTGCCAACTGGTGCATTGCTAGTGTCACCCCTTTCCCACAGCGAAGAGACCATGAAGGCGGCGATTCCCTTGTTTGAGTCCATAGTGAGCAGGAGGTTCCAGTGGAAGGTCAAGATCTCCAGCAACCAGGAGGCTATGCAAGGCCTGGGGTTGGATAAACGAACGAAGGTGTGAAAGGTGACGGTCGGGGGGGGGGGGGGGGGGGCGGCGGAGTGACAGTGTTTGTCTATCGGGTACAGGGGGGGGTTTCGTGGCGGGAATAGTTCGCCCCAGGATTTTTCGCATTTCAAATTCGTGCGAAATTTCCCACGTAATTTTCAGGTCGCTGTGCGAAATAAACCCGCTGCGAAATTCAGCAAAATGTCTTGTCCAACAGTTGCCTGAGCATAAGTCTGTTGTGCTCTTCCACGAGAGCTGAAACAGAGAAATGTTGCCGTCAGAATCTGTAATGGGGGATCTTGTGATCGTACGTTTCTCATCGCTGTACACAATGTACACTTGCGAAATTTGCCTGCAGCTTGCTACATTCTTTGCAGGGATGGAGAATAATAGACAGCAGTCTCGTCCATAGCCAACTGCCAGCAATGGCGTGCAAACTGAGTTTGCTTTCGCCATGCATTGTCAGCCACGATGTGCACAAACGTAGACGGGACACGGCCAGCACCACATGACCTCCAAGTCATATTGTACCTCTGCTTAAAATCACCATGCACTCAGGATACTGGATGAACTGAAGAAGCGCTGCGCCCTGGGTGTGGTGCCTCCAAAGAAGCCATCCAAGAGGCCTGCGGACATTTCTTCTTTTATGGATCTGCGCAAGAAGCGGCAGAAAAGGAGGCACGCACATAGTGTCCTTTTGTGCCCCTTGTCAATGCATAGCCTGAGTGCTGTGTTCGAACAGTTCTTCAACTGTTTTCGTGCACCCCAGCCAGCTCAGCTGCAATTGTTAATTGCAGCCATCTAAAACAGTTCTTCACTGTTTATTGCAGTCTTTGTTCAATGGTCTGAGTGCAGAGTATTGTGCCTTGCAGGGATGGAACGGTAACAGCAATGCATCAGAAAACACCAGCAACCACCAGGAAATAACAACCACCACCATGAAGTAACAACAACCAGCAACCAGCAACTCATCAGGAAAGAACAACATCCCTCTAGGACTCAACTGCAAAGCATCGGCAAGTAACAGCAACCACCACCAAACAAAGGTCGGCTCACAGCATGTGGGTGCGAAATTTCCTTCAGGACTGCATGCGAAATAAACCCGCTGCGAAATATCCCACGGCGAAAATTTCCCGCTGCGAAGCCCCCCCCCCCCCCCTGTAGAAGAAAGGGGTCCGTGGTAAAACTGAGTAAAAAATTTTTTTTTAAAATTTTTTTTTACTAAGTATCAAAATTTAGTAAAAAAACAATTTGTTACTACGTAAGTGGGGTTTCTACTCAGTTGCGAAACTTAGTAAAACAATTTTTTTTTTTATTAAGTAAAGAACTTAGTAGAATTTTTTTTTTTAATAAGTAAAAAACTTAGTAGAAAAAAAATTTACCGAACTTTTACCGAAGCTCTGCAGCGGTGGGGATCCCCGAGACTGCAGGGGTGACGTAGCCACCTTGCCCACTTGTGGGCCACTTCTGATTTTGCCCCCCGCTGTGAAGCGCTGGGGATCCCCGATACGGCAGGGGTGAGGTAGCCACTTTGCCCACAAGTGGGCCACTTCTGATTTCCCCCCCCGGCTCTGCAACGGTGGGGATCCCCGAGACGGCAGGGGTGACGTAGCCACTTTGCCCACAAGTGGGCCACTTCTGATCTCCCCCCCGCTCTGAAGCGGTGGGGATCCCCGAGACGGCAGGGGTATGGATAAGCTTGCGGAGCGAGAAGGCATCCAACCACAACAGCGGAGGAAGTGGGCAACATTTTGTATGCTTTCGGTTCCCTTGCATTTGCAATTGCACCCCTGTATTCCACCTTCATCAAGCAGACTGATAGTGTCAGTTGCCATCCGGCATGTCTGTTGATGTTGCATTGTGCCTTGTCTAGACGTGTTGTCAAAGGCAAATTGCAAGTGCCACGGGATAGATTGTGGTTATTGCGTGAGATGGCACAAGCTACTTTGTACTACAGTGGTTCCAAGTTGGCCCCCACACCCAGGACCCAGGCAATGCATTGGGAGGTGTCTCGGTTGTACCCCACGCCCAAATCTGTAGACCCCCCTGACACATGCTTTTTTTGCGATGGCACACCCGCCATAGCGTGCCAGGAATGTAAGGTTCTTCATTGTACCTTCCATACCACTGTCTTGTGTCAATCCGAGATTTGTGTAGGATTGCGCCAATTTTGGGCGGCCAACGTTGCTGCTGCTGTTGTTGCTTTTGCTGCAGTTACTGCTGCCAATGCCACTCATGCCACTCCTGCCAATGCCAATGCCACTGATGACACCCGTCCCGGTGTGTGGATCTGTCGGAAGTGGTATGCGTTGCCTCCTCAATAAGCCCAAAATGCTGATGGTCAATTGGAAAATGACCAAGAATTTTGCAGAAAGCTGCATTTAGAAAAGAAAACAGATCTCTTTGAGAGATGCAAGCTGAATCCCACACCGAGAGGCAAGCCTCACTATAGAGATACTAAGGCTGACTTGATCTTCAAGATTGTCTTTTGTAACTACTTGTAAGTAGTTGGCCCCACCCTCCCTCCCTCCTCTGTGCATGCATGCATACGATACTCAACCCTCTTTGGTGAAGTGGTTGTGTGATCCCTCCCTCCTCTGTGCATGCATGCATACGGTACTCAACCCTCCTTGGTGAAGCGGTTGTGTGATTCCTCTCTCCTCCGTGCATGCATGCATACGAGACTCAACCCTCGAAAGCGAAGTGGTTGTGTGACCCCCCCTTCGCACAGCGCACTGCCTAGGCCCCACTGCAGGGCCTTGGTAGGACAAACACCCATTGCAGCGCACTGCCTAGGCCCCACCTGAGGGCCTTGGTAGGACAAACACCCACTGCAGCGCACTGCCTAGGCCCCACTGGAGGGCCTTGGTAGGACAAACACTAGTGCCCAATCCCAATTATACTCAATAAAATGATCTTGGCTGAGTGCCAACGAAATTGGTGTGCATGATGGTTTGGCCCGGGTGGGGCGCCACCAACACAAGTGGCCGGGAATCGACCTCGGGGCTTTATGCCCTTAAACAAAAGTACCACCTACCATCAAAGTGTGCAGTTTTTTGTGCAATTTTTTTCAAAAAAATTTGTCTTTTTACTTAGTAAAAAAAATTTTTTACAAATTTTTTTTTACTAAGTTTTACCTCAAATCTACTAAGTTTTACCACATTTTACTAAGTTTTACCTCGTCTGGTACTCAGTTTTACCAAATACCCAGAAGAAAGGGGGCACCAGCCCCTCGGAGCCCGCTCGGGGTAATTTCATTGCCAGAACTTGGAACACATGCTTTTGGCTGCAGAGCGGGGGCTTAGGATTGAACCTCCGCAGTTTGAGCATGTTTTGAGTTTCTCTTGGGTATCACACACCTGCGCACACCAAAAAGCGCAACCACAGGCATGTGCACGCTCGTCGAAAGTTGATGCATTGCGCCGCTGCAAGTACGCAAAGGTGCTCTGCCGCCCATCTGAGCTTGAATCCCTGGGCACTGAATGGCAGCCTTAGGCCAAGTTTTGGTGCCTCCTTGCCGACTTGCTGCTTACGTCAGGAAACGCTGCATCAGCCTGCAGGGCAGGTAGGGCAAGTGAGGAAGCTGTGCAACATTGTGTCTGCCAGTGGGGCATGAGAACACAGAACTCATGGATCACCTGGTGTTTCGGAGTATAGTCCCATGCTTATGGCAATCGGGCCTACGTCTACGCGTGAGTGGCAGTGCTTTTGGCAAGCGCGTGTCCGTGCACGCACGCACGCACACACACACCTCAAACCACTGCCAACTGCCCCCAGTTCCTTCCAATGCCTTCAGGGTACCACATTGTCATGGGTGGTCTGATGACATTCTTTTGCTGTGCGTTGTGTTGTGCCATGTTGCGGTGCCCAGAGCCTCGTCTGCCATTCTCCACAGCGAAAGGCAGAGGATGAGGCCAGTGAGAGTGCCGCCCCCAAAAAGCCCAAAACGCTCGAAGAGTCCGTGACCAACCTCGCGCATTTGTCATATGAGGCGCAGCTGCAGCATAAGAAGAAGTATGGGAGTAGGCGGCTTCAGGGAGTCGTGGTGCCCCACAAGCATGTGATCACTTTGGGCAGACGCTGGGGCCTGAGGGTTCTTTTACAGCGCTGTGTCAGGGGGGCTCTGGGGGACCATGGCAGTCCCTATGGAATCACATCCCCCAGTGCCAGTGCTCTGTAAGAGCGGCGTGTTGCTGTGCAGCAGCCCTGACCAGACCCACAAGGCTCCCATGTACCCGATTTTTTTGGGACTTATGGACTTTCCCCCCCTTTTCCCACAGTGGACATTCAGATACCTAGGGCTAGTGAGATTTATTGCCGTTTTCCCTCACACATGCACATCTGTCCATCACAGGATTCCATTTTCCCTTGTGGTTTCCTTCCCCCCCCCCCCTTTTGTCCTGCCCCACCCCTTGTCCTTCTCCCTCCTGGCGGGCGGCGGGGGGGGGGGTCACTTGATCAGCACAAAATTTCTTGTTACGGCACACGGCACACTGTGTTGTTGTGTGGGTGACTGTGATTGCGACTGTGAGGCACTGCCGCTTGTATCCCTTGTACTCTTGGTAGGACATTTTGCTCACTTTCGCTGAAATGGAATTTGACAGCACAACAATGTCTACCCTTGGGACGAATTTAATGTTCATCTGCTCCACAAGGGAACTTGTTTGGTGCAGGTTGTTGGAGACTTAGAGCTCGCCGATGCTTATTGCTGCATCACTTATTAGCGTGAAGGCAAGAAGTCTTGCACGACCTACCTCTCACTGCCAAGTGCTCGCTGTCCACCCCGCCCTGCCCAATCGGAGGCTTTATCCTCAACCAGGGTAGAGCAACGGGTATCTGTTCAACGCTGCCCGAAGCAGTCTTGCAGAGCACACACCATGCCTTTTTGAAGCTCCGGGACCCACTCCAACAAGAGGAGGAGGAGGATTGCATTCATCTCGCGGGCTCCCTGCCACAACCACAGCCCAGTGAACCGGTTGTGAATGTGGATGCCGTGTAACTTGATTGTCGCAAAGGCCCCGTTAAAAGGTGTGTGTACAACTTTATTGGGCTGCGTTTTTTTTTGGCTCACCAGGCACTACACAAGTTGTTTGTTCTTCTCTTGTAGGCGGCCCAAGGCTTTGGGAATGGGTCAAGCCTTTGCGAGTTTCCCGTATAGGTGCCTAGAAGTTGGCGTATTTGGATTACGCCGAATCCACAACAACTCTGTGGCTGCCCGGGATAAGGGCATTTCCTCCATGAAGTCGTTGCGGGACTGGAGAGCAATTCGGCCCAAATTGGAGAAGTTGGCTGCCACGAGTACGCGGAAAAAAACTTTGCACAAGGGGAAGCACACTAGGTACAAGAACGTGGAGGTGCGGCGGAGAGTATGGATTACGGATCGTCGGGAGCCGGCATTTCGAGTACTTTGACAATGGGGACGAAATTTGCATCTCGCTGGAGCCCTTGGCCGAGAAGACGGTGGACGTGCGTGGCCGTGTTGGGCGGAAGAGAGTGGCTGCTTGTGTGGCAGGGCATCGGAAATGTAATATCACAGTTCATTTCCATTATATTGTCCGCATTAAGTATGGGGTGGACAAGGATGGGGACTAGTGTTTGGTGTTAGGACAAGTGAAGTGGTGTCCACCGCTTGTCATTTGGGTCGGGGAGGGGAAGGGCAAGGTGCACCGAGAGGTGCAAAAAATTAATGCAAGTTTGCCTCGCATCTTGAACACCGTGTCAACAAAAGAGAAGTCCACAGAAAAAACAATGTTATATTGTTTTGAGAACACTTTTCGCAAGACCAATGCTCGCCATTTGTACACATTTGATGGTGCACCGTGGCACATGCATACATCTTGTGGTGCCAAGGGTGTGCTAAGGCGCATATTAATAAGGCTTTTGGCAACCAATTGACAGAATTTTTCACCGGGTGGTTGGGGAATAAGGTAAGCAATAATTAAATGCTGGTTGTGCCACTGGTCAAATCAATGATATACAAATATTTACGTTTATTTTCCGAAAATGCCGGCTTTTGGGTACCCACCGTTGTACATGGATGTATATTGATGTATATTTGTTTTTTTTCATATTGGTGCATTGCTTGGTGAAGGTTTTGGGCTACCTTGTTGTGCATTTTGTTTGTTTCTTGCCATTTTGGGTATGTGTCAGGGTCGTTTTTTCCCGTCCATTTTGTCCAGCATTGGTGACCACAATAGTTCTTTGTAATTGCCTTGTCATCGTTGGTTTTCACCAACCACCATCGTCTGTTGATGTTCCTTGGTGTTCCGCGCATTGTTCATGGAAGGTTCTAGGCCCTTGTGCAACTCATAATTTTCCACTCATGTTTGATTGCTTTAGTCTACTCCCCGAGGATGAGCAAAGGCCCTACTGCAAGCAGCAATTGCCTTCACGCCAGGAGCCTTCAACTTCAATCTGCATTTATGAACTCATGTGGATTTGTTTTTCAACACATGTTGTGTCTTGTGATCGTACTCCGTAGCTTCGAATGCATTTGTGAGCAAATTTCTTCGTGCCTTTGACTTCTGCATGCCTACTATCTAATGTTCATCACTGCCCTTTCTCTCTTGTGATCCTGGGTGCCTTTCAGACACTTTTTCCTATCCTAGTCCTTGGGATGGGTGGTGATGTATGGATGTGTCCACTCGGCCTAATTGCACCCGAAGGTGCTAATTGGATGTGCTTCTCCAGTGTCGTTGCCGCTCTTCGCCACCTGCATTCGCCAGCGGGTGGGTCCTTGACGAAGCTGCAGCACACCCAGGTCACGCAGGCCGCCAAGTCCAAGGCCACGCGTGATGTTTGGGCTCGCACCATAGAGAACCCGTCGCTTGTCACCCCTGTGGTGGCGGCTCCATCACTGTCACCAACGCCATTGCAATCGGCATCCCGTCCCCGACCCCTCACTCCATTTTTTTTGCGGCCGTGCGGTGTTGCGGCAGGGCCGGCCCGGTACCTCCTGTGATTTGGAATGCTCATTTTCTGTTTGGAAGCATGTGCGCTTCAAAAGGCAAAAGAGCACGAATGATCCATCTATCAACAACATCCACGACCACACTCTCACGATTGTAGAGCCCCTCCTGCACCAAAACACACGATCCATATCACCGAGAGGCCCTGCAAGATCTGCGCATTTGGTAAGGTGACGGATGCTTGTGTTGTAAGTGAGTGGCCAATGCCAGTGTGGAGAGACTTTTGCTGGGTCTTTGCTCTGTTGGTACTGCCTGCATCATGAACCAAGGGGGTGGAGGATGTGCCGTCCTCAGCTCGAAATGTTGTCAAGTTCCCAATTCTTGGAGCGGCTGACCTCGCCCTAAGACCAAGGTTTTGTGCCCAGGTCCATGACCTTTAGGGGTCCATGGTCGCCAAAACCTTGGCGACATTTGGTGACAGAGCAGACCCATGGTTATACCCGTACATAAGTAGTGTCCCTAGCCATACATGGCCGTGCACAGTAGCCAACCCTAGAACCATACCATACCATACCACCATACATAGCCGTACAGTCGTATGCGTATTGTCATAGCCACGGGTTGCTACAGAGGTTCGTGTGGCATACACATTTAGGAACAATTTTTTCAATAGGGAACAAAGGGGGAATGGTTTGCAATCTGGCTTTGGCAAGCAAGACAGGTGAAAATGGGGGGAAAGCAGGGGGGAAATGGGGGAAGATAGTGTAAGCCAAAATAGGGGGGTTAGGCACAATGCACCAAGAAGTTGGGGTTCCATGGTTGGTTCTTGCCTGTTGTAGACTTAGTAAACTAAGTGCCTGTGCAATGCATTTCTGTCTCATGTTTTATGACCAGGGGGGGTGGAAAAAAATTGCGCGCATGGAAGAAAATTGCGTACCCCCCCCCCCCACCCTCCAAGGGTTGCCTGCGCAAAAAAAGCTGTCGCGCCATAATTGTAGCATTTGGAAAATTTTTTACCCAGGGCCAATTCTTGGTGCAGAAATGGAATTCTTTGCACCAAATTGCCCTTTGCACATGGCATGTACTTGATTGTTTCAACCCATTGATCATTTCAAACTTGTGCTTTTGGTAGAGGATGAGGGTGCTTTCTTTTGCTTCTAGGGACCAATGTTGGAACAAGGATTGAATTCTTAGCATCAAATTAATGAACGTGTTTGCATTTCCCTTTGGCACATGGCATATAAAGAATGGTTTGAACCGATTGATGCATCAATTTCGATATGCTGCTTCATCATTTGGATGAGAGGAGAGGTCAGCTGTAAGTGTGTTTTTGCTTTGCATTCCAAACATGTCATCCTCTTCTCCGCACCGTGGACGGGTGAAATTGTATTTGTGGGGAGCGGCTATCGGTTTTTGCCGGTCCGGACACACAACAATTTGCTGCTCATTGTCAGGGTTGGAAACACCGGGCAGTTACAGCCCCCCCGCTGAAGGCAGACAGGCACAACAACTCGAAACTCGAAACGACTCGAAACGCGAAACATCGCAACATGCGAACTGAAACAACTACGTCACAGAAATGGGCACCCTGTGACGTAGTGGGTCAGGCAGGTGGTTGCCTGAACCACGGGTTATGGGGAAAGAAGTAGTATTGGGGCTGTGCTACTTCTAACCGAGGGAGTAACACCCCTGCTCCTTAACCATAGTTGAAGGGTGAGACTTCCCTACCACGCTTTGCACGTTGAGCCGGGGCCGTAGTCTTCACAATGATGGAGCGATGGTGTCAAAAGATCAGCGTGCACTATTTCTGCCTTGAAACAGCTTTGTTTGGTAAAATTTTTGGTCATTTATGTAAGGAAAAATTTGCGTACCCCCCCCCCCCCCCCACCCTCCGGGGGTTGGCTGCGCAAAAAAAACTGTATGCCGTTCCCAGGATTTTTGTTCCCATCCCCCCCCCTGTTTATGACAAGCATGTCGTCTGATTTTCATGTTCATGAAGGCATCTTTCATGTGTGGTTGCAATTGCCGGTGGCTGAGCCTCAGAACCTGGTCGGTTCATCTAACATCTTTAGGGCCCTTGCCTAGCTGGATACAAGCTCCGAACCCTGTGCCAGTATTGGATTATCGGGCAATGCTCGTGATGGCAAGTGATTGAATGCAAAGTTGGCCCAATTGCGTTCGGGCAAAGCACAAAGCTGTATGAGCTGTCTCTAAATACACAATATGGTACAAAATCAGCCACACAATTTCCCCCCACCAGTTTGCTCCCCACCCACCCATTGTCCCCCATTTCACCCGGTTTTCTCCTGCTTTCCCCCAATTTCCCCCTGTTTCGCCCCTGCTTTCCCCCGTTTTCCTCCGTTCGCCCCCGTTTTCCCTCACTTTTGGCGACAAAGGTGGCTTTGGTGTTGGTGACCATGGATCCCTGGACCTTTGATATGGGATGTGTGCTGCGGAAATGCAGGGTGTGGAGTGTGGGATGTGGGGTGCACAGTGTGGGGTGGTGCGGGGTGTGGGGTAGGGGGTGCGAGGTGTGGAGTGTGGGGTGTGCAGGGTGTGGAGTGTGGGGTGCGAGGTGTGGAGTGTGGGGTGCGGGATGTGGGGTGCAGGTTGCGGGGTGTGGGGTGTGTGGGGTGTGGGGTGTGGGGTGTGGGGTGTGGGGTGTGGGGTGTGGGGGGTGCGGGGTGTCGGGTGCGGCGTACCGGATATCGGTAATTGGAGGGGCCTACGAGAGTAGCCTTGTGGATGCAGGAATTTCACAAAGGTCATCAAAGATATGACCATCAGTGGCTTGAAGGCATGGTCAGAAGTGCGGCGCCGTGACAGGTCGATTGCATGGCCGCCGTGGATCAAGACCGCCATCGACAAGAAGAAGCAAGAGAACAACTTGTGGTGTGAGCCAGCAGACGTGATTGCCTCTCCGCAGGTGTAGCGCTGTGCGTGCCCATCGGTCGGTGTCTGGCCCTGGGGCCGGCGCTTTCGGAGGGTTGCATGGGGTTGGGGTGCGGAGCAATCCCCTTTGCCCTTCCCCCAAGCCTCTCCTGTGTGTGTCCGGGCTTGCAGCTGCAGCCTGTGGCAGGGCCACTGGGCCTCTTTGGTGGTCTGCTTCCGGGCCCCTTGGCGCAGCGATGAACGCCGGGTCCCACAAATGTGCACTCGAGGCCGGCCCGCATTTGTGGGGACCGCCCCTTCTGCCCCCGTGTGTGGGGCCCGTTTGCACAGCACAGCCCAAGCGCTCGGGGGTGTAGCCCATTGCCGAGGGAGCGACACAAGTCTCCCCCAAGACCCCCCAAATGGAAAACCCAATGCCCGGGGGCCGCACTGTGCGCTGCGCACGCCCTGTGCCCCAGTCAGGCCACCCCCCCCCTTCCCAGCCCCCACCCCCTCGCCCAACCCCAAGGCAATGCAAAATGGTGTGGACATAGAGGGTGCCTCGCGCGCGGTGCGCTGAGGCACCCTCATAGGCAACGGGAGTTGTACTCAGGACCCCCGATTGCCCGGTTTTGTGGGATGTCGTGAGGGCTCAGTCTGTTGGAAGGGGCCAGGCTGAAGGCGGTGGCATTGCACGCGTTGGGGATTGGTGCGGGCGGTGTGCGCACTGCCCCTGCTACGGCGACGGGACAGACGCACAGTTCGGGGGGTGGCCTGTGGGGGACGTCTCCGGAGGGTCCACCCCACGACTGATGAGCGTCTACGGCCCCACGCGGACGAAGGGCGTGTGCAGTGTGTGAGTGTTGTGTTTGGCGCACGGATTGTGCAGGTCGAAGGCTACCGCAACAACACAAGTTACACGTGCGGCTTCGACACGGACGGCAAAGACACCGTGGGCTTTATGTGTGGCCTGTACAAAGTGTGTGCCTATGCCGGTGGCGGTGCGGAGGGCCAGGGGCAGGACCAGTGGGGGCCTCAGCGGCGGTGGCGGCGGCGGGGGGGGGGGGGGGGGCAGCACCCCCCCCTCCCCGCCCACCCCCGAGGGACTCACCCCAGTCCAGTTGATGTGTCGTTAGAGGCACAGGGATGGGCGGGGGGGGGGGGGGGCAGTCGTATCACATGGTACCAGCAGCGGCGGGGGGCCGTGTGCCGGCCAATGGTAGTGGTCTGGGGCGGGGGGGGGGGGGGGCTGTCAGCATGTGCTGGTGCACCCCCCCTTCAGCCCCATTCCTTGTTTCCTGAATCACCCACTGCCTCCCCCACAGGGGCGGCTGCTGGGTCACAGGGGGGCGTTGGGAGAACCGCTGCGGGTCTTGTGGCGTGTGCCGTGGGGTTTGGGGGATGGGCCGCCCCCTCGATGATGTGCATGTACGGGGGGGGGGGGTGCCCTAGTGCGGCCGCGATGCGTCGCTCCAAACCTCAGTGGTCCATCAGCCCTCTCAGTCCTCTCCACATGGAACCCCCACCCAATGCCAATGGTGAGGGTTCAGGGATGTATTGGAACGGCCGTACACCGTAGGCGGAGGGGGGCTTTTAATGTTTGAGGCTGACAGCCAAAATTTTTGCTTCGGCGCTTTTGGCGCCAAGAAGATTTAAGCTTAGTATTTTTCGCCCTGCCTTCGGCGGGGAGACCCAAGGAGGAGGGGTGTCCCAGCCAACCCCCCCCCCCCTCCCCCTTTCACCCCCCCCCCGTCTCTCCCCTTTCTAATACATCCCTGGAAGGATCCCAGGCCCTATGATGCTCCCCATCGTTCCCCCAAACGGTGGCGGTCTCGGACGGTTGCAGGCCCACTGGAGGTGGCCGCATGTCATGGCATCGGTCCGGCCTGCGGGGGGTGTGGCCCAGGCGTTCTGGTGCCAGTGCGGGCCATTGCTTTTGTGTGTCGGACCCCCTCCCCCCGGGGAGGGGGGGAGTTGGGCCGGTCAAATACATTGTCAAGTGGTTTTGGGGCGAACGGACCACCCCTGGCCTTGGGACTAGGGGTCTTTGAAATGGTGTATGTCAGCGTGAAAGGGAACCGCTACGAAGCCCTCGGTGCATGGCGATGGGGGTACTGTGTGGCCGGGCATTGAGGATGGAGGTGTGGAGACGGATGGTCCTGCCTCCTCTTCGGACCCACACGCTACACTCTGAGTGATGCACTTCCCCTTCTGTGGCATGCAGTCATAATGGGGGGTTGGGGACCACCAATTGTCCCCAGGCGGCCTTCCTCCGAACTACAGCCACTGTGGGTGCACAGGGGCGGTGCATAGCCCCCCCCCCCCCCCCTCTGGGATGGGTGGGTGGCTTGGTCACATCCAGCCCCTGAGGCCTCCCAGCGAATCCCCCTCCCCTTCCCCCGGGGGGCTCTCCCCCGCCGGCGCTGGGCCCAGTGAAGAGTAGTGGGGCAGCGGAGGGTGCTGTGATGTGCGTCTCTTCTGTCGACAGGAGGGCCTCGTGGCAGTGGGGCAGCCGTACGACATCAAGATCATCACCGACACCGCCAAACACTACTGCCGCCTGTTGCAAACACTCATCGACAATTGGCTGCAGCGGGGGTACCGCTGCTATGACAAGTGCACGCACGAAGGTACTGCCCCCGTCGTGGGTGGGCCCCGGGCCGATCCGCATGCGCCGGCCGTGGCCCCGTACGCGGACACATACCCGTTGTGCCCACGGGTGGGCCGTCTCCTCGGTTTGGGTACGCGACTCCCCCCCCCCCCCCCCCCTCCAGGCCCTCCGGGCCCACTTAGTTACCAAGGGTCAATGGCTACCGGCCATACATATGGTGGCGCCGAAGGTGCCCGAAAATTTGTTTCATTCCCCTTGCCAACATAGCATCCCTCCCCGCCTAGGCGGTGGAGCACCCCAACGCTATACTTGAACCCAACCTTGACTCTAACACCCACCCCAACCCTCAGCCTGCTCCTAACCCTACACCTAACCCTACCCATGACCCTAACCCTAATCAAGACTGAATATTGGGACCGAGCTGGTGGGGGAGGGAACATTAGATATGAATGGTGAGGGACACCAATGAGTTACACATTGAAGGCCGTTGACAGGGTGGAATCAGCTTGCAAGTGATCCCCTTCACCACAAGGCCCACTTTCAAGGCTTTTGTGGACTTGTGAGGGGCCAAAATGCCCCAAAATGGGCTCAAAATGGGCCCATTTCACCCGTTTGTGCACCCCAAATGCTCTAGGATGAGGTTTGGAAAAATGCGTTTTTGACCCATTTTTGACCCATTTTTAGTCCCAAAACAGCGCATCTTCAAGGCATTTTGGGATTTTCGGAGGACCAAAATGGGCCACCCCAAGCTCAAAACAGTCCAAAAACACTTGTTTTAGCATCACACATGGTCTAGGATCATTTTTGAGAAAAGTCATTTTTCTGCCCCTATTGGACCCTATTGACCCATTTGGGCACCCACCTGTTTGGGCTTGAGCTTGCAGCTTGCCGCAGCCTACTGGGCTTGGGTACGGGGGTCTAGGCGTCCATTTGGGCAATTTTGAGGGGTGGAAACCACAAAACGAGGGGGGTTGCGGGTGGATTAGGTGCCCTCGGAATCGCGTTTTGAGCCATGTAGCCAAAGATATGGCCTATTCTTGGTTTGTGGCTGTCGCCAGCCAACCTGCACAAAATTTGGGGCTTCTGGGGGCCTTTTTGGGCCGTTTCCGGGACATATGGTGGAGTCAGAGGGCCGCAAATGGCTCGTTGACACAAGAAAGTCAAGCCGCACATGGAGTGCACCCACCCTTTCCCTTTCCTTGGCCGTTTTGAATGGGTTCTAGGGCTCTTTTGGCCCAAAAATGGCTGTTTTTGGCCCTAAATTGCAGTTTTTGAAACTGAGGTCCGCCACTTGCGACACCCATTCCCGGCCGCCACCGTTGTGTTTCTGGCTCAAACTTTGTGTGGTTGTCCCTCACACCCATAGGTATCATCCACCAAAATTTCAGCCGAATGTGAAGCACCACGACGGATGTCTGATTTTTCCCCATTTCGCGCGTGCTGCTTGCTGCTTGTTGCTGCTTGCTGCTTGCTGCTTGTTGCTGCTGCTGCTAAACCTGGTAGGTCCACCCCAGACCCTAAAAAGGGTTATAAAACCAAGACTGGTTCCACCAGCTCGGTGACCCTAACCCTAATCAAGACTGAATATTGGGACCGAGCTGGTGGGGGAGGGAACATTAGATATGAATGGTGAGGGACATCAAGAATGATTCACA